>CAUYLG010047533.1:0-53448 GCA_963573385.1 Cacajao melanocephalus | reverse complement strand
CTTCCTCTTTCTTTTTCTCTATCTTTTCTTTCTTTTCCTTTTCTTTCTTTCTTTCCTTCTTTCTCTCTCTCTCTCTTTCTTTCTTTTCCTTTTCTTTCCTTCTTTCCCTCTCTCCCTCCTTCCTTTCCTCCCTCCCTGCCTCCCTTCCTTCCTTTCCTCCTTTCTTCTTTCCCCTCCCTCCCTCCCTCCCTCCCTTTTTCCTTTTCCCTTCTCGACAGGGTCTCTCTCTGTCACCCAGGCTGGAGTGCAGTGTCATGATCTCAACTCACTGCAGCCTCAACCTCCTGGGCTCAAGCAATCCTCCCAACTCACAAACTAGTTTCTTTCTATTTCTTACTTGATGAATGAATCTGTGAACAAATTAATAGCTATTACTTCATTCTCAGCAGCTTAACCTGCTGCCGAAAATAATGACAATGCTGAAAATAAGCAATTGCCAAGATAGACTAATTATGTCTCAAGGGAAGTACCCAAGATAGTTAGATGATCTTTTTGCCACTGTTATCACCTTCCCCTAGTGATTAAGTTTGCTCTAATCACTTTTAAAGAAAGAAGTTACATTGTGATTTTAGTACCTGGGGTCTGTGGCTATCCGAGCTAACATCAGGATTCAGTTTTGTTAGCAGAGTGGCAGTTTTTCAGATGAGACCTGCCAAGGCCTGACTCATTTTCCTTCTCATAAGTCAGGAAGGGTGTTCCTGACATTGGTGAAAGGGGTAAAATTGGGCAGGTGGCTGGACTGGTACATGCATCCCAGCCCCTGATTCATGGCATTGGCTCTTTCAACTCAAAAGGAAGAGGGTGAGGTGGGAGAAGCAACCCATGGCCCAATAAACACTCGGAGGGCCCTGTTTTTGGTATAAGTTGGCCAGTTTCTGTGCCAGGACTCCACCTTATCAGAATCATTTCATGCCATGCAAGTGGCCACATTTAACATTCTAAGTTCATTAGGAAGAAAAACTTTGAGTGGCGCCCACGTGGATCATATGTCTCATATTTTTGTTCTGATTTGCTGTAAATTATGCTGAGTTTGTTGACATGTGTAGCTTCCTACTTCATGCCTCAGCCTGCATCTCTACATGCTGAGAGCTACTTTACACAAGCACCTGTGTTCTGAGGTCCTGTTTTATGGCTCTGAGGCCATGTTGGGTCCAGGCATTGGGCAAGGTGAGTCAGAAGTGCAGAAGAGTCAATGGCCTGGAAGCCTTTCTCAGCTGATGATGGGTGTGGAGGAGGTGGAAAAGCTGTGCTTCTTGGCCTCCGCCCCTGCTCAGGGTTTCAGCAACTCTGAGATGCGTTCTGTGCAGTGTACTGAGCCCCAATCACTTACTTGATAACACCGTTTATTGGTTCTCTTTCCTGCCTCATGTCCCCCAACACCCCCATGGAATTCCCTGACATCGTCTCCTATTTTGGGTTGTATCGTGTCTGAAGAATATAGGAAAGTTCTTCCTCAAATGAAGCATATTCTGTCTCTCTAGTATTAAGAAGCCTGACTCCATTTGCTTCTTAGCAGACATTCCCAGGCAGGCCCAGGTATATCTTCACTTGTAATGCATACCTTTCCTTATTTAGGTAGGTCAAGTCTTTTCTAAGTAACTTCCTCTTTTTCTTCTAAGAAAAGAGGAAGTTACTTAGAAAAGACTTGACCTACCTAAATAAGGAAAGTTCTTTCCTGCCCCTTAAAGTATTAGCCAATCAGGTCTAGTTTAGACTGTGAAGTCTGGCTCCAGCCAATAGATGCAGGATACAGCAATAGGAACCCAGCTGTATAAAGGATAAATATTTCTGCCTTTCCTTTGTTCATTGTCTCTCGTGGCAAGACTGCTGGCTAGTAGCGCCCTTTCTGCAGAAAGTAAAATTGCCTTGCTGAGAGAACTTAGGGTCTGAGTGCTAATTCTTCTTGGCAACACCAGAGAATAGGCATTTACTTCCAACAGTGTCCCCGCAAAAGATACATTGAAGTCCTAACTCCTGGTACCTGTGAATGTGACCTCATTTGGAAATGGGGTCTTTCCAGAATTAATCAAATTAAGATGAGATCATCCTAGAGTAGAGTGGGCCCTAATCCAATATGACTATTGTCCTTATCAAAAAACGAGACCCAGAGACAGACACCCAGAGAGGAGAAAACCATGTGAAGATGGAGGCAGAGATGGTAGCAATGCATCTACGAGCCAAGGAGTGCCAAGGATTGCTGGAGCGACCAGGAACTAGGGGAGAGGCATGGCACAGACCCTCTTCCAGAGCCTTCAGAAAGAGCATATTCCCACTGACCTTGGTTTCCAATTTCCAGTTCTCATCAGAACGCTGACAGAATGAATGTCTGCTGTTCTAGGCCACCCAGTTTATGGTAATTTGTTGTGGCAGCCACAGAAAACCAGTATCCTCCCGAGTGAACTACTTGCAACTGAATCCTGGTTTCAGAATCTGCATCTTTGCAACAACACAGATGGAACTGGAGGTCATTATGGTAAGCGAAATAGTCCAGGCACAGAAAGACAGACGTCACAGGTTCTCACTTATTTGTGGAATCTAAAAATCGAAACTCTGGAACTCATGAACATTGAGAATAAATGGAGGGTGATACGGTTTGGCTGTGTCCCCACCCAAATCTCATCTCGAATTCCCACATGTTGTAGGAGGGACCTGGTGAGAAGTAACTGAATCAGGGAGGCGGGTCTTTGCCATGGTGTTCTCGTGATAAGTGAATAAGTCTCATGAGATCTGATGGTTTTAAAAAATGGGAGTCTCCCTGCACAAGCTCTCTTCTCGTCTGCCACCATGTGAGACCTGCCTTTCACCTTCTGCCGTGACTGTGAGGCCTCCCCAGCCACGTGGAACTGTGAGTCTATTAAATCTCTTTCTTTTGTAAATTGCTCAGGCTTGGGTATGTCTTTATCAGCAGCATGAACATGGACTAATACAGATGGTTGCCAGAGGCTGAGAAGGGTCTTATGGGGTTGGAGGGGGTTGGAGGTGGGGATGGCTAATGTGTACAAAAAAATGGTTAGAAAGAGTGAATAAGACCTACTATTTGACAGCACAACAGAGTGACTATAGTCAATAATAATTTAATTGTACATTTTAAAATAAAGAATATAATTGGATTGTTTGTAACTGAAAGGATACCTGCTTGCGGGGATGGCTACCTCATTCTCTATGATGTACTTATTTTACATTGTATGCCTGTATCAAAACATCTCATGCACCCCATAAATATATACACCTACTGTGTAGCCACAAAAATTAAAAATAGAAAAAATTTTAAAAAATAGAACCTGCTTCTCAGAAATGCTAAACTAAGGCAAAGTATACTAGAACGAATGAGATGATTGAGTACTGGCTCTTGGTATCTCCATGTCCCGGAAGAGTAAGAGACGCTTTCCGTGAATAGGCAGAAAGAAGCAATTCTATTCCCACAGGGAACAAATGTTAAGAAAAGCACACCTAATGTTTGTAGGAGAATGTGTGTGGCATAAATAAGAGAAAGTCAAAGACTGAGCTGGTTAAAGAGTTTTCTTTGTTTAGAGGGGCCAGAAACACACCACTGTGATTCTCTGCTATTTGAGTTTCTTTTTTTTTGTTGTTGACCCTGAGTCTTGCTCTGTCGCCCAAGCTGGAGTGCAGTGGTGTGATCTTGGCTCACTGCAACCTCCACCTCCCAGGTTCAAGGGATTCTCCTGCCTCAGCCTCCCGAGTAGCTGGGATTACAGATGACTGCCACCACATCCAGCTAATTTTTGGGTTTTTAGTAGAGACAGAGTTTCACCATGTAGGCCAGGCTGGTCTCGAACTCCTGGCCTCAGGTGATCCACTTTCCTTAGCCTCCCAAAGTGCTGAGATTACAGGCATGAGCCACTGCACCCAGTCGCTGTTTGAATTTCTTTGCAGCTGTTCCACGGGACAGTCAGTGCTGCTGTTTCTTCTGCAGATGAAAGGTGGGAAAACGTGGCATCTGGACCTACGTTTTTCTCTCTCATGTAATTCAGAAAAACGCAGGCTGGCAATCTCTGCAGAGCTGTTATTTTAGATATAACAGATAGATGGCAAATTCCAAAACCAGATCTCACTGCAGGATTTACAATGAGGACAGTTTCAAGGACCATCTCCATGGCTCTTAAACCCTCATCCCAACAAGGCAGTGAGAAAGGGATCAAAGAAGGAAGGGGAGGATTTGCTGGGATGTTCTTTGGAGGGAGCCCCTGTCACGCTGAAATCTCATGGAGAAAGCTGTGGTGTGTCCCCTGCTGTGAGAAAGCCCTGTCTGGAGCTATTTTGAGTTCTGCCAGGAGGGTGAAGGGACCTCAACAGGGAGAAACAGGGCGGAGCGGAAGCTGGAGAAACAGCTGAGGGAGATCAGAGGAGGCTAGCTGAAGGAAAATATGAATTCCCCACACCTTCAGAGTTGCAGAGAGAGGCCTTCAACAGTGGGGCTCTTGGAAGAGTTCCTGGAGGTGCCTCAGGAGAGAAGCAGCTTTGAACATTTGCCAGAACAGGAGTGTAGCCGTTATTTATTGCCACCATGAGGGTGCATAGCAACCCCAAACCTTATTGGCGCCAAACCATTACAAAGTCTGTGGTAACTGACTTGTCCACTGGACTGTTTTGGTCCGGGCTGGACTAGGCTGGGCTATTCCGTGTCTCTTTTTTTGTCTGCTGGCAAGTTGTCTGGGACAGGGCTGGTCTAGGCTGGCCTTGGCTGGAGTGACTTGGCTTGGTTGCGTGTGTCATCTCATCCTCCAGCAGGCTAGCCTGGTATTCACATGCAGATCATGACAGTCAGCAGAATTATGTAAGAGCTCTTAAAGCCTGGGCTTGGAACTGGAAGGCCACTGTTTCCACAGCATTTTTTAATTACTTTATGATTCATTTATTTTTTATTATACTTTAAGTTCTGGGGTACATGTGTAGAATGTGCAGGTTTGTTACATAGGTACACATGTGCCATGGTGGTTTGCTGCATCCATACCCCATCATCTACATTAGGTATTTCTCCTAATGCTCCTTCCATAGCATTCTATCAGCTGAAGCAAGTCACAAGGCCAGCCCAGATTTAATGGGTAGGAAAATCAACTCTGGCTCTTTAGGGTGAACAATTGTAAGGTCACATGCAAAGGGCACAGATTCAGGAAGGAGTGAGGAGTTATAGCCCTTTTTTCATCATATATGGCCTGGACAGTGTGAAACCAGTTTCTGATGCTTCCAGTTTAGGACCTTATCTATCTCCTTACCACTTTTTACTGCCTGTCTTCCTACTGCAGGGGCCAAAAACTGGTTGGGAAGCTGGGTGATGGGCTTGGAGGCAGGAGAGAGAGCAGTACAAGGTAAAAGAAATATCTTGGGCTGGGTTTCTGAATTAAGACTACATTTGGGCCAGGCATGGTGGCTCATACCTGTAATCCCAACATTTTGGGAGACAGAGATGGGCGGATCACTTGAGGCCAGGAATTTGAAACCACCCTGGGTAACACAGTAAGACTCTGTCTGTACAAAAAATTAAAAAACTTGCGGAGCATGGTGGCATACACCTATAATCTCAGCTTCTAGAGAGGCTGAGGTAGGATGATTGCTTGAGCTCAGGAGTTCAAGGCTGCAGTGAGCTATGATTTTGCCGTTGTACTTCATTCTGAACAACAGAGTGACAAAGCAAGACAGTCTCTAAAAATAGTAACTTATTAAAGAGGTTGTGTTTGGTAATTAGAGCAACTGCTTATTACCTGAGAGTACATAGGAAAGTCGAGGGCTTGCTAAAATTTTCATCCTGGCCAGAGTTTTCATCCTGGCTGAACAAATTTCATATGCAGAGTGGGAGGTAAAAGAACTGTATCTTGGCTGGGTGCAGTGGCTCACGTCTATAATCACAGCACTTTGGGAGGCCGAGATGGGTGAATTACATGAGGTCAGGAGTTCAAGACCAGCCTGACCAACATGGTGAAACCCTGTCTTTACTAAAAATACAAAAAATATTAATCTATATTTTTAAGAATTTGATAAAATGATAAAATTTCACCAACAGTCATTCAACATCCAGCAACAATTTGTTAATGGTCTACCCTGTGCCTGGCACTGCTTTGGGCACCAGAGTTACAACAGGAACGGAGATGAGGTTTCTGATCTCCTGAATTTGCATTCTCATCACAGGAGAGCCACATCAAGCCTCATCACTCATAGCAAGCTCCCGTCAGACGATGGTAAGGATCGTAAAGGTGACACAATATGATCAGCTTTCGGGTCTTTATTCACTTGACAAGTGTGTGTTGAGCCTGGACTGCTTATTGGGCACTGCCTTGGACCCTAGTGAAACGGTGGGCACAAGACAGAACAGGTCCCTGTGCTCAAGGAGATTGGCTTCTGGTTGGGAGCAATGCACAAGTAGACATAGCCACTGCAGAGGAAGCTGCTAGGAGGGAAGGAATGGAGCAGGTGACGGAGCGAGCAGGGCAGCGGCAGATGGGGGGGTTGTGTGGTGTGGACAGGTGGAATTGGCAGCTTAGAGTGCTGCTTTTTTTTTTTTTGATATGGAGTATCGCTCTGTCGCCCAGGCTGGAGTGCAGTGGTGCGATCTCGGCTCACTGCAACCACTGCCTCCCAGGTTCTTGCAATTCTCCTGCTTCAGCCTCTAGAGTAGCTGGGACTACAGGTGCACGCTGTCACGCCTGGCTAACTTTTTTTGTATTTTTAGTAGAGATGGGGTTTCACCGTGTTGCCCAGGCTGTTCTCGAACTCCTGAGCTCAGGCAATCCGCCTGCCTTGGCTTCCCAAAGTGCTGGGATTACAGGCGTGAGCCACTGTGCCTGGCCAAAGTGCTTCTTTTTTAGAAAAAATTTAAATATATAATTAAATATAGATGGGGTCTTACTATGTTGACCAGGCTGGCCTCAAATTCCTGTCCTCAAGCAGTCCTCCCATCTCAGCCTCCCAGAGTGCTAGGATTACAGGCATGAGCCATGAGCTTCGAGTGCTTCTAACGGCAGGTGCAAATACCCTGGGGTGGGAAAGGGCTTGGGAGGTTTGGTGGAAAGGAGGCCAGCATGGCTGCAACCTGGTGAGCAAGGGAAAGAGGGGAAGGAGATGTAGGAACCAGATCATGCAGACCCTCATGCACCGGTGAAGGGTTTTGATTTTATCCTGAGAGCAGTTGTCCAGGGGGCCCTGGAGAATGTGAGGAAGAAGAACATCAAGGTATGATGTATGTCTTTAAAAGATTGCAGGCTGGACCAGGTACGGTAGCTCACACCTGTAATCCCAGCACTTTGGGTGGCTGAGGTGGCAGATCACGAAGTCGGGAGATCGAGACTATCCTGACCAACATGGTGAACCCCAACTCTACTAAAATACAAAAAATTAACCGGGGTGGTGGTGTGCACCTGTAATCCAGCTACTTGGGAGGCTGAGGCAGGGGAATTGCTTGAACCTGGGAGGCAGGGATTGCAGTGAGCCGAGATCATGCCACTGCACTTCAGCCTGGCAACAGAGTGAGACTCAGTCTCAAAAAAAATAGATTTCAGGCTTCTGTGCAGGAAACGGGGCGGCTGTCATGGGTGAGACTGGAAGCTGCCATGAGGTCAGGAGGTCCTAACAGCAATCCAGGCAAGATACGGTGGTGCTCTGGGCCCAGGAGTGGATGGTGGATGTGGTGAGCAGTTGACACATGGGAGAGAGATTCTGAATGTTCCTCCTGGTGTCACTGATACTTCCAACTCAGCCCCTGCCCTACAGCCACAAGAGCTTGGAGGTGGGACATTTGCCCATGTGCCATGCCTCTAAGTCACCTGGGATAGAACTGGAGAAGAGGCCTCCTGAGCTGCCTTGGTTGCGGCCCTGTGCTCTGAGGGGACAGAGCAGCCTTTCCTCACAGATGACAGCTGGGTTTCCAGGATGAAGTTGAAGAGCACAGAACCCCGGAGCTGGTTAACTCTCCCCTGAGGATCCCAGGACTCATCCATGGGGAATGGAGAGAAGGGGGCAAGGAGCCAGGGAGGTCCTGCAGCGTTTTCAAACACCCAGCCGTTGCAACCACAGTGGTGCTTCTCTCCAAGACCACAACCCTGGCACCATGTCAGTTAGCAAGGGGGCACAGATGACATCCCATTTGCTGCCCGGCTGCCTGGCTCCCGATGCTTGGGCACAGTCTGCAGATGTGATGGAGGAGGAAGGACATGTGCCTCTTTGTTCTGTCTGTTCTTTTCTCTTGGCGCCGGCTGGTGGCTGATGAGCAGGACATCCCGTGTCTTTGATGGTTAGGTGCATGACCCCTGACTCCCCACCCCCTGCTTCACCGTAGAAGGATTTGTGAAGATGGTTTCTGAGTGTTCAAAGGCCTTTTAGGCTGACAGCAGTGGGTCCCCGGTGATGGTTCTGGCGCACACCCAGCCCATTTACGAAATGCATGCTGTTTACTCCTCGGTGCTGGGTGGGTCCCAGGGGGCTATTTTCCTCCATCGTGTAAATCTAAGCTTGGAGAAGTTGAGCACACACAGATTTTGCACTCAGCCGACTGAAATGATTTTCTGTTGCGATTAGAGTCAATGGTGAAAATCACACACACACCACTTTGTAAAGTAAGTTATTCTCACCTGATAGATCATAATAGCTCTCCAGGGTTGTTACGGCCTAAACAGTCCACGGAGAGTTTGGGGAGCTGGGAGGGTGGGAGGCAGGCGGAGACGGTGAGGTGGAGGGGAGAAGGGGAGTCTCATCATTCCAGAAAGCAGGGCGCAATAAGACTGGGATGCACTTTTACTGGAACTCCAATCCTTAACTATTTCTGTATTTCATTGGCTCGTAAATATCACGAGTCCTTTTTTCTGTGTTTCTGGGCAGTTTTCTGTTTGGCTGATGCCCAGCTTTCATGTTTTCTGTCAGCCCGTTGTCATGCATGCAAAAAACAGAGGAATGTGTCTGCTGTGGATGCCATTGCACACAGCCCCTGCTCTGCTTCGACGTTTAACTCAGGACCCATCTCTTGGTACAACATGACCCCCCACACCCCGCTTTCCTCTGAACCCTGATGATGATGACAATGATGACAAACAATACTCATTGGCCACTATCTGTGGGCCCAGCACCACCCTGTTTAGATTCTATTCTAAATCCTTTATTCATGTTAATCAACTTAATAAATGGTGGGTCAAAGGAAGCCGACCGATGTTATCCTTGTTAATAAATCAGAAAACTGGCTCACGCCTGTAATCTCAGCACTTTAGGAAGCTGAAGTGGGTGGATCACAAGGTCAGGAGATTGAGACCTTCCTGGCTAACACGATGAAACTCCATCTCTACTAAAAGTACAAAACAAATGAGCCAGGTGTGGTGGTGCACACCTATAGTCCCAGCTACTTGGGAGGCTGAAGCAGGAGAATCACTTGAACCTAGAAAGTGGAGGTTGCAGTGAGCTGATATTGCGCTACTGCACTCCAGCCTGGGCAACAGAGCGATACTCCATCTCTAAATAAATAAATCAGGCAACTGAGGCAGGAGAGGCTGAGTGACCCTCCCTGGTCAACATGGCTAGTCATAGGCAGAGTGAGGATCTGGACTCAGGCCCCAGGCCCCCGGGGATGAGGCTGCCTCTTTAGGGATCATAGCACTTGGTTTGGCACTTGTACCCCTGCAGGAATTAGGAGCTAACTGCCTCCACTGCTAACCTGCCTCCGAGCCTCAAAGCTAAGAGAAACCCTCATCCCCAAAGTGTACGTAGTAAGCACCTAACTAACATGGAGCAGTTGGCAAAGGCCCTGTGGGGCAGATAGGGAAGTGCTTTCATTTCACAGTAATGGGCCCTCCTTGGGTTCCAAACACGTAATGGGAACTTGGCGGCCACACCCCAAGTCCTGCTGAGCACTGGAAATCTGGAGATACCAGGTTGGGAGGAACAGGGTAGACACAGGCTTCCACGGGAAGAGGGCAGGAGGGTGGGTAGACAGGCCCAAGCTGGACTGCTGGATGAGACTTGATATGTTCAAAAGTGCATTTTGATTCTTTGCTCCCCAGACTGGCACCTCTTTCTGTCTTCCCCATCTCAGTAACTGAGCAGCCCAGTCCTTCCACGTTCTCAAGACAAAAGCCAAGGGCTTTGGAGTCATCCTTGACTCCTCTTTCTCTCATCCACACCCAAGCCATCAGAAAACTGCATGCTGCCTCCTCTGACACAGACCCAGAGTCGAGCCCTCCTCACCAGCCACCCTTGCTCCTTCATCAAGCTCCCATCGTCTCTGCCTGGGTTTTTTAGTTTGTTTGATTTGTTCTTTTTGAGATGGAGTCTCACTCAGCTGCCCAGGCTGGAGTGCAGTGGTGCAATCTCGGTGGCTCACTGCAAGCACTGTTTCCCGGGTTCAAGAGATTCTCCTGTCTCAGCCTCCCAAGTAGCTGGGATTACAGGCACCCACCATCATGCCTGGCTTATTTTAAAATTTTTTTGTAGAGACAGGGTTTCACCACATTGGCCAGGCTGGTCTTGAACTCCTGACCTCAGGTGATCCGCCTGCCTCAGCTTCCCAAAGTGCTAGGATTATAGGCATGAGCCACTGCGCCCGGCCTCTGCCCAAGTTTTGACAGTGGCCCCCAACTGGCCTTTCTCCTTCTTCCTGTGCCCCCGAGCCCATCCTTTCAGAGTAGCCTGGACAACGCTGTGAAACCCTAAGTCTGATCATGCCCCTCCTCTGCCAATCCCACCGGAGACTCCCATCTCTCCCGTGGGGAAGCCAGTGTCCTCACAACAGAGAGCAAGGCCCCGTGTGCTCAGTCCCGGTCATCTCTCTGCCCACCTGGAGCCTGGTCCCCCTCCAGGGCGTGTGCATCCATCCCCAATACCCAGGGCTCACTCCTTCACTGCCTTTGCCAATGTCACCAAGTCAGAAAGCTTTTTCCTTCTGTCCCTATTTAAAATAACAGCACACAGCCAGCTACCCCTTGTGGGCAAAGGCAAGGCTACTTTTGAGGTCCTCCCACAAATTTCCATTGTGTGACCTGGCGGAGGATGAGAGGAGTCTTTGCACTGAAGATGTCCCAACTTTGCCTCCTTGCCCATCAGCCATTTGCTGTCACCCTCAAACAGCTCAGCTTCAGGGGTCTGGGCCAGTGAGGAGAGGGGTCTCCCCAGCACAGAGGAGCAGCTACAGACAGGGTCTCTGTGCCACATCTCCAGCTCCCTCTTCCCTCTGGGGTAAGAGGCAGCAGGAATACTTCAGCTTTTCTCTCCCTCAGGGGCAGGTGGCAGAAGGGCACCCAGGGTCTCCTCTGCATATAGGGGAAGGGCTCTAGGTACCACCAATGCCTCCTTCTTCTAGATGGTGTGTCTAGCAGTCAGATTGTTGTAAACTTTTTTTTTTTTTTTTGAGATGGAGTCTCACTCTGTCACCCAGACTGGAGTGCAGTGGTGTGATCTTGGCTCACTGCAACCTCTGCCTCCTGGGTTCAAGTGATTCTTCTGCCTTAGCCTCCCAGGTAGCTGAGATTATAGGTGCCCACTACCACACTCAGCTAATTTTTGCATTTTTAGTGGAGACAGGATTTTACCACGTTGGCCAGGCTGACCTCAAGTGGCTCATCTGCCTTGGCCTCCCATAGTGCTGGGATTACAGGCGTGAGCCACCACACCTGGCCAGATTGTTGTAAACCTTTGTTTTGTATGAGTAAAATTGTCTTTACTAAACAGATTTGATAGCTAAAGATTAAGAGCCCTCCCTCTGCTTTTCTGTGGAGCAGGCGTCGGCAGCTGCCACGCGAGGCATTTACTTGGTTCACTGATTGTTGTCATTGGACTGTAGGCTCTGCTGGGTCAGGGAGTTTTGTCTGTTTGGTTTGATGTCAGATTTGCCCAGAACAGTCCTTGGTATATCATGATGTCAGTATTTGCTGGTGAATGAATAAGTGAAAAATAAATGACCATCCCATTCTGGGGAGTGATACTCAGTTCAGTCTGACTTGGCACTTTGGGCCTTGTATCTAACTGTCTTCCTCTTTGTATATTGTGGTAACATAAATATAACATAAAACTCCCCATGTTAACCATGTTAAAGCACCCAGTTCACTGACGTAAGTGCATTCACAGTGCTGTGCAATCAGTACTGCCACCCATCTCCAAAGCTTCCTCATCTTTTCAGATGGAAACTCTGTACCCCAGCCTCTGGTAAACCTCAGTGCTACTTTCTGTCTCTATGAATTTGACTATTCTCAGTACTTCATGTCTTAGCCTGCTTTGTGCTGCTATAACATACAAAGGGATATCGTAGACGAGGTGATTTAAAAGAACATAAATTTGGCCAGGTGCAGTGGCTCACACCTGTCATCCAAGCACTTTGGGAGGCCAAGGCAGGTGGATCACCTGAGGTCAGGAGTTTGAGACCAGCCTGGCCAACATGGGGAAACCCTGTCTCTACTAAAAATACAAAAAAAAAAAGAGAAGAATTAGCTGTGTGTGGCAGTGGGAGTAATACCAGCTACTCAGGAGGCTGCAGCAGAAGAATCGCTTGAACCCGGGAGGGGGAGGTTGAAGTGAGCCAAGACCACACCATTGCACTCCAGCCTGGGCAACAAGAGTGAAACTCTGTCTCAAAAACAAAACATAACATAAATTTATATCCTCGCAGCTATGGAGGCTGGGAAGTCCAAGATCAAGGTGTTGGCATTTGGTGAATGCTTTTTGTATTAGTCTGTTTTCACACTGCTAATAAAGACATAACCAAGACTGAGTAATTTAAACGGGAAAGAGGTTTAATGGACTCACAGTTCCACATGGATGTGGAGGCCTCACAGTCATGGCAGAAGGCAAGGAGGAGCCAGTCACATCTTACATGGATGGCAGCAGGCAGAGAGAGAGTTTGTGCAGGGAAACTCCCCCTTATAAAACCATCAGATCTCATGAGACTCATTCACTCTCACAAGAACAGCATGGGAAAGACCTGCCCCATGATTCAGTTACCTCCCACTGAGTCCCTCCCACAACACATGGGAATTGTGGGAGCTACAATTCAAGATGAGATTTGGGTGGGGACACAGCCAAACCATATCATCTTCTTTCTGTGTCATCTCATGCAGAAGGTGGAAAGGTGAGAGAGAGAGAGAGAGAGTGAGGGCGAGCACAAGCACATGTGCAAGCTGGACTCATCCTTTTATAAGAAGCCCACTCCCACAATAACATCCATTTGTGAATATCTTCATGAATATATTTGTGAAGGCAGAAACCTCATGGTCTAACCACCTCCCAACATTGCTGCATTGGGGATTAAGTTTCCAATATATGCTCTTTGGGAAACACATTCAAACCATAGCACTTTATTTTTATTTATTTATTTTTTTGAGACGGAGTCTCACACTGTCGCCGGTCTGGAGTGCAGTGGCTCGATCTCAGCTCACTGCAGCTTCCGCCTCCTTGGTTCAAGAGATTCTCCTGCTTCAGCCTCCCTAGTAGCAGTGATTACAGACGCCTGCCACCATGCCTGGCTAATTTTCTTGTATTTTTAGTTAAGACGAGGTTTCACTATGTTGGCCAGGGTGGTCTCAAACTCCCGACCCCATGATCCACCTGCCTCGGCCTCCCAAAGTGCTGGGATTACAGGCATGGGCCACTGTGCCTGGTCCAAGCCATAGTACTTTATGTAAGCAAAATTACACGGTATTTGTCCTTTTATGACTGGCTTATTTCACTTAGCATAATGTCCTCTAGGTTCACCCATGTCAAAGCAAGTGTCAGAATTTCCTTCCTTTTTAAGGCTGGATAATATTCTATCGTGTGGACAGACCTCATTTTGTTTACCCATTCATCTGTAGATGGACAGTAGGGTTGCTTCCAGCTTTTGGCTCTTGTGAAGAGTTCTGCTCTAAGGATGGATGTGCAAGTGTCTGTTGGAGTCCCTGCCTTCAGTTCTTTGGGGCATATACCAAAGTGGGATTGCTGGATTACATGGTAATTCTGTGTTTAGTTTTTTGAGGAATCACCACACCTAACACAATTTTTTTTTTTTTTTTTTTTTGAGACAGAGTTTTGCTCTTGTTGCCCAGGCTGGAGTGCAATGGTGCAATCTCGGCTCACTGCAACCTCTGTCTCAAAGTTCAAGCACCTTCCCTGCCTCAGCCTCCCGAGTAGCTGGGATTACAGGCATGCGCCACCATGCCCAGCTAATTATGTATTTTTAGTAGAGACAGGGTTTCTCCATGTTGGTCAGGTTGATCTCTAACTCCTGACCTCAGGTGATCCACCTGCCTCGGCATCCCAAAGTGCTGGGATTACAGGTGTGAGCCACCGCACCTGGCCCACACCTGACTCTCTCAGTAAAATAGTTTGTTTTAATGTGAATTCCTACCTTTCCTCAAGTCCCCACCTCTTTGGTGACAATTCTTTGACCATCTCTATCCCCTGGAACCTCTTATCTGAGGACTCTCCTCCATGACCTGCTGCCTCCCGGCCATCTCCAATGCTCCCTTGGTGTGGATTTGTGACAGTTTTGTTCTTCCTGGTTGTGAAAAGCTCTGGTGGCCCCTCTCCCTGTCACTAGATGGCACTGGAGAGTAGTTTGAGTTTGCTTCCTCCTGGAGAAAGCCCTCTTGTTTTCTTCTGGGCTAAGGTGGTGATTCCTCATGCCGGGTTAGCTGGGATTGCTTTTCAGCGATCCCTACCTGGGGCCACACTGCCTTGAAACGTGGCCATGCTTGGGTTTCTGTGTCTGGTTAGGGAAGCCTTCTCTAGCCTCTCTGAAAGGAGTAAAGTACTGGGAAAACGTTGGCATGCTGGAAAGAACATTGGATGGGGTGCCACAAGGACTTACATCTAAATCCTTGTTCTATCCAGAACTCTGTGTGACTTGAACAAGCCATTTGAACGCTCACCACCTCAGTTTCCCTACTTGTTAAATGACAGTGTTAGAGGAGTCAGTGACTCTCCCTTCTGCCAGGGCATGAGACTCCCCCGGGGGAAAGAATATCAATGTGGAATGAATGGGAAGTTCCAGGCAGAGTGCTTTCCGAAGCTCTCCAGGTGATTCTGATGCAGCGTGGTGGGGAATCCCTGGGTTAGATAGGCCCTGAGATCCCTTCTTGCTGTACAAGGCTCTGTGCCTTCCCAGCTGCGTGACATGAAGTAAGTAACTCCTTTAAGCCCCTGTTTTTTCATCTTATAAAATGAGAATAATGATAGCACCTGTCACCACATGGGGTGCGGGGATCGGAGGTGAGATGAGCACAGCATCTCACATGTGCACGGCACAGCCAGTGCTCAGAGGGCAGTGGGTCTGATAACTTCTAGATCGGCTCTTCTCAGGACATAGGCGGCAGGGGTGCATCAAAATCACCTGGAGAGTTTTTCACAAGACACCTGCCCAGGGATCCACATCCTGAGCTTCCAAATTAGGGGAACTCATTTGAATTAGGGGGCCTGGATAGAAGCAGGCTCTAGGTTCTTTGAAACAGCACCCAACACCTCAGCTCACTGCCTGACACTCACAGGATGCTCAACACATTAGGTTAAACAGGTCATTTCATTAAGGGAAGCTTCTAGAAGAAAGCGTCCCTAGAGCTGAGTTTTGAAGGCCAACGAGGAGTTAGCAAAGCAAATTAGGGTGGAGAGTTTTCTCACCAGACAGAGGGAATGGTGAGTTAGAAGAGAGGCTCGGGCAGCAAGGACCGAGTTCATCCACTCATGAGCCTTCCAGGCCACAGACCCCACACCGGTTCTGGATAGAGAGCAAAGTGGGTGTGTCCCCTGCCCCTGCAGAGATTACATTCCAGGGAAGTTGAGGGACATGAGACCCCAAGCCATACCCTGAGAACGCAGAAGTCTGAGTTCTGTCCTGCCAGTTCTGAAGAACCATGAAGGGTTCAAGGCAGGGGCTTGCTAGGGTTGCATGGCTTCGCCAAAAACCCATGGTTCTGGTGGATGTTGGATTGGAGCCAGGAGGGTAGGGAGGGCAGAGGGAGGAAGGAGAGCTGTGGGGAGGTCACCATGGTCATTTAGAGAAGGGTTGCTGGGGCCATGGTGGGGAATGGAAGGGATGTGAGGGGCTCAGGGACTGCACATGGCTAGTGAGGAGGAGGGTGGAAGAGCTGGTTACAGAGGTCAGAGTTGGGGCCTGTGGGGCGCTGTGGCCCCGGGAGGGCTCAGCGGTCACTGAGTGCCCCTGGGAAGTGTCAGGGTTGGAGCAGAGGAAAACAGGCTCTGACTTGGGATCTAAAAGGGCCACCCTTTGCGTGGAGAGGAGGGGGCAACGGTAGAAGCAGAAGGTCCAGTAGGAGGAGACTGTAGCCATTTAGTGGGCAGGCGAGGGGAGGGCATCTCTCATGGTCGCAGGGTGGGGGCACCGGAACTGCTGATGGATTGGATTGAGAGCGAGAGAGGAGTTGAGGTGACTCCGAGATTTGTAGCCTGAGCAGCGGTGGGTGGAGCTGTAGTTCTTGGGACTTGGGAGGCTGGAGAGGGATTGAGCTGGGGAGCTGGGGGTGTGTGGCATCAGAGGGGGTCATCAGAGTCAGGCTGTAGGGTCTTCTGAGTGTGGCAGGCATGATGGTATTTCCAGTCAAGGGATATCCATGCACGCAGGGGCTCAGGCCGTGGGAGGGCCTTGGCGATCTTGGCCTCTGCATCCTCAGTGGGGTGGCCCGGTGGGGAGCTGGAGGGCAGTAGGCAAGAAGGACAGGGGTGGGGGACCAGCAGAGGTGATGTGGGGAGCAAAGATTAACATCCACGTTGGTCACCTCCAGCTGCCTAACAAAGCAGCATGGACTGCAGGGCTTAAACCATACACACTTATTTCTCACAAGCTCAGGGTATGGCGTGGCTCTGGGAGGCCTCCCTTGCTGGTTTGCAGACACCACCTTCTCGCTGCATCCTCACATGGCAGAGAGGGTACGAGCTCCGTGGTGTCTTTCTCTTCTTATAAGTAAAACCGTGCCCCAAAGAGTCAAAGAAAAAGACACTCAGCAGACAGGAGCCAGGAGCCAGGGCCAAGCTCAAGCCTGTCTCCCAGTGCTGGAATACTTCAAGGCAGTATTTTTCTTTTGAGATGGAGTTTCAAAAGAAAACTCCTGGCTCTGGCTCCTGGCTCTGGCTCCTATCTCCTGGAGCAGAAATTCTTGAGTGTGCAGGATGGCAGATGAGAAAGGAAACAGCTGACTGGAATACTGACACTCCCTCTGCCCGTGAGATGAACGAACTGCCTGAAGTCAGAGCCCTGGGGACCAGCTGGAGTCTGTGCAGAACTGGCTTGCCACGTCACAGCCTGAATTGCTCCCTGAATTTGCACATGTGACCCACAAGGTAGCATGAAGAGGTGAATGCGTGCACCTAAGGGCTTTTTAGACCTCCCCTTCCTTCCGCCAATCACCTACAGATCCCAGAATCCACCCCCTGGACCTTTCCTAATAAAAATACTGCCTTCAGGCCAGGCACAGTGGCTCACGCCTGTAATCCCAGCACTTTGGGAGGCCGAGGTGGGCGGATCACCTGAGGTCAGGATTTTGAGACCAGCCTGGCCAATGTGGTAAAGACCTGTCTCTACTAAAAATACAAAACAGCCGGGCATGGTGGCAGACGCCTGTAGTCCCAGCTACTCTGGAGGCTGAGGCAGGAGAATGGCTTGAACCCAGGAGGCAGAGGTTGCAGTGAGCCGAGATTGTGCCATTGCACTCTGGCCTAGGCAACAAGAGTGAAACTCCATCTCAAAAGAAAAATACTGCCTTGAAGTATTCCAGCACTGGGAGACAGGCTTGAGCTTGGCTCTGGCTCCTGTCTCCTTGGGAGTTGGGTTTCAATATAAAGCTTTTATTTTCTCAGAAACTCAGCATCATGGGACTGGCTCCTAGCACATGGGGCAGCAACCTTGTTTTGCCCTACAGCATAAGGACACTAACCCTGTTGTGTCAGGGCCCCACCCTTATCATCTAATTTAACCTTAATGGCTTCCTTAAAGGCCTTATCTCCAAATATAGTCACATTGAGGGTTAGGGCTTCAACGTGGCCTTTAAGGGGACGCAATTCCGACCACATCAATACCTCACATGGGAGGAAGCCAGGTCATCGGTCCTAAACACCACCCATCTTCCCAGGCTTGAGGCTTCCCAACCCCTGCCTTCCAGCCTACAGGAGAACAAACCTTTCTCCTCGTAGAGTGAAGAGGCCTCCCGAGACACTGCTGCCCCCTCTGCTTCTGGAAAGACCCTTCTTCCCACCCCACCTTCCCATGTATCAGGCCCAGCCGCATACCCATCTGCTTTGAGTGCATTCTTGCTTTGTAAAAACTGCGTTGACACCAAACTCATCAAATTGTATATATTAAATATGTGCCATGTTTTGTGAGCCAAGATCGTGCCACTGCACTCCAGCCTGGGTGACAGAGTGAGTCACCTTGTCTCAAAAAAAAAAAAAAAGAACCTATGGAAAGTTCTTGATTCAGTTCTACAGGTGAGAGCCTCCCATCGTCATAAGAACCTCACCGTGGAAGGGACAGAAACACACCCCAGCATTGCTAGAGGAAGAGCCACAAGGAACCTTCCTTTGGCCACTCCCAGCTCCAAACTACCCAACGTCTCCTCTTCTCGCGGGGAGAGGGTCCTTCAATAGGACAACACAGCCCGAACACCTAGTGGCGAGGAAGCTCTGGAGCCATCTGGGGCCCCCAGCGGCTTCACACCCTGGATGGCTGTTTTCCTCGCGGGGCTCATGTTCATGGTGGGCTTCACCCACCTGCGCTTCGTCGGTGGTGCTTCATTAGGCTCATGGATCCTCATGCCTCAAACAGACCCCAACAAGCCATCACCCAGGGTGGAAGTCCTGCGATATGGTTTGCCTCTGTGTCCCCACCCAAATCTCATCTTGTAGCTCCCACAGTTCCCACGTGTTGTGGGAGGGGCCTGGTACGAGATGACTGAATCATGGAGGTAGGTCTTTCCTGTGCTGTTCTCGCGATAGTGAATGGGTCTCACGAGATCTGACGGTTTTAAAAACGGGAGTTTCTCTGCCCAAGCTCTGTTTGCCTGCCCATCCAGGGAAGATGTGACTTGCTTTTCCTTGCATTCTGCTGTGATTGTGAGGCTTCCCCAGCCACGTGGAACTGTGAATTCTCCATTAAACCTCTTTCCTTTGTAAATTGTCTCAGGTATGTCTTTATCAGCAGCATGAAAATGGATGAATACACTTAGAAAAGAAGAAAGGCTAAAAATCGATGAACTAAGCTACGATCTCAAGAAATTAGAAAAAAAGAACAAACTACCAGCTGGGTGCAGTGGTTTGTGCCTGTAATCCCAGCACTTTGGGAGGCCGAGGCAGGCGGATCACCAGAGATCGGGAGTTTTAGACCGGCCTGACCAAAATGGAGAAACCCATCTCTACCAAAAATACAAAATTAGCCAGGCATAGTGGCCCACGACTGTAATCCCAGCTACTCGGGAAACTGAGGCAGGAGAATTGCTTGAACCCGGGAGGCGGAGGTTGTGGTGAGCTGAGATCGCCATTGCACTCCGACCTGGGCAACTAGAGTGAAACTCCATCTCAAAAAAAAACGAAAAACAAAACAAAAACAAAGAACAAATTACCACCCCCCATTGAAGGAAGGAAAATATAAATATGGGAGCAGAAAATAATAAAGTAGAAAATAAATCCACATTCCACATTAGCAATGATCAACAGAGCCAAAAGAGAGTCTTTGAAACAATCAACCAAACTGATGAACCCCTGGTGATATCGGAAAGCGGGAAGAGAGGGAAGGCACAAATTCACAAATTGCTAATGTCAGGAATGAAAAGGGGATGAAGGGGAAATTATGAACAAAATGTCAACAATATTTAGAAGAAATGGAAAAATTTCTAAAAATATATAACTTATCAACATTGACAGAAGAAATAGAAAATCTGAATCATCTTACAAATGCTTTAATTTGTAGTTAAAAATAAAATAAGCCCAGAGAGCTTTATTGGTGAATTCTGCCAAAAACAGAAGAAATAATGTCAGCTGCCCTTCTGAGTGCATCACAACTCCATCTTAATCATTCAGTAGTGGATTTGTTTGTTTGTTTGTTTTTGAGACGGCCTCTCTGCGTTGCCCAGGCTGGGGTGTAGTGATGCAATGACAGCTCACTGCAGTCTTGACCTCCCTGGATTAAGTGATCTTCCCACCTCAGCCTCCTGAGTAGCTAGGACTACAGGCACATACTACCATGACTGGCTAATTAAAAAAATTTTTTTGTAGAAGTGGGGTCTCACCATGTTGCTCAGGCTGGTCTTGAACACCTGGGTTCAAGCGATCCTCCCACCTTGGCCTCCCAAAGTGCTGGGATTACCAGTGTGAGCCACCACACCTGACCTCAACAATGTTGAGAATGAAGTTTGAATTCTTTGGTAGACTCCTGTCTACTTTTCTCTTGTCTTATTCTCCATCCCTCCCATACTGGCCGTTTTTTTCCTGGCCTAGCAAAATGCTTTGCATCTCCCTGAATCCACCAAGCTTTTTCCTGCTTCTGAGCCTTTCTTTTTTTTGAGATGGAATCTTGTTCTGTTACCCAGACTGGAGTGCAGTGATGCGATCTTGTCTCACTGTAACCTCTCCGCCCAGGTTCAAGCGATTCTCTTGCCTCTGTCTCCCCAGTAGCTGGGATTCCAGGCGCCTGCCATGATGCTTGGGTAATTTTTTTGTATTTTTAGTAGAGACGGGGTTTCGACATGTTGGCCTGGCTGATCTCGAAACTCCCGACCTCAGGTGATCTGCCCACCTCGGCCTCCCAAAATGCTGGGATTACAGGCGTGAGCCACCATGCCCAGCCCAAGATGTTATTTTCAAATGTAACATCCATCACAAGACATGTCACAGGTTAGCTGTTCGTTCTTAGTTCTGTAAAACTGCTTCCTGCTTCATCATCCTGTATCGCAAAGGTGCTTCAGAGGCCCTCAGTTTCTTTCTACCTTGCTCAGTCTTAGGAAGCCATTCTACTGAGCTCGTGACCATGTTAAATAAATTCCTCTTGCTACCCCATTGATCTCTCCAAGTCTCTGATTTCCCACTTCAAATCCACAGAGATGCCCGCCTCCCTGCCTGTATTCTGCAGGTCCAGCCTCTGTGTGGGAGGGTGCCGTGTGCGTGTGCACATTTGAGGAGACCAGGTGGCTCGGAGTCCACAGAAACCACGGGGGGCCGGTAAGCTACCATTGTAAAATGAATGTAAAGGAAATAACCTATCAGCACTAACTAGCAGAATCCAGAGGTAAATCCTTTATGTTTTGGTTTGAGTAAGGTGATTTTAATGAGCCGCCAGAGATTTCTCTGGAACTGGATTTTAGTTTCTATTGGTTGGGGCCCAGGTTTTGAAGGGTGACGTGTTTTGACACAGAGGGAAAAAAAATCAGTGTATAGATTGTTACTGAAAGCATGAGTTTCACACATTTCTTCTGTAGAGGGGTGTGTGTGTGTGTGTGTGTGTGTGTGTGTGTGTGTGTGTGGTTGGCCACAAGAACCAAAGAGATTACTATCTCAGTAGAGAGAAGCAGTAGGAAAATCACTTACTGGAGGGCTCCTCACATTTTTTTTTTCATTTTGTTTGCTTTTACTGTGAACAGTAAGCTTTTGTCAACTTAGTAGACTGATTGCCTTGTTTGCAAGGGCAAGACTACAAAAATGGCAACAGAGCACAGATCCTGAACAGAGCTGCAGGCACAGAACTTCGCAGGCTCTGGAAATGCAAACACTCGTAGGAGCAATTGGCAGCCCATCGCTTCTCAGGAACCTGGAAGAGAAGAGTACAAACTGATTATTCGAGTTGACGGGAGAAATACAAACACAATCCCAAGCCTCAGACTTTTTAATTAGTTCTCTCTGCTTGCTAGGCTTGGCCTTCAGCCTTAATTGTGGAGGGAACGGTGTTTGTCTCCCGTAAATAAATTTCAGTCAAAAAGCAGATAAGGGCCAAATGCGATTGCTCACACCTGTAATCCCAGCACTTTGGGAAGCTGAGGCGGGTGGATCACTTGAGTTCGAGACCAGCCTGGCCAACATGGTGAAACCCCATTTCTACTAAAAATACAAAAACTTAGCCGGTCAAGGTGGTGCACACCTGTAGTCCCAGCTACTTGGGAGGCTGAGGCAGGAGAATAGCTTAAATCCAGGACGCAGAGGTTGCAGTGAGTCAAGATTGTGCCATTGCACTTCAACCTATGTGACAGAGCAAGAGTCTGTCTCAAAAGAAAAAAAAAAAAAAAAGCAATGTGTACAGCTGCAAGCAATTCTATACCAGCACTGTCCAGAATCCAGTGATTCACATTGGCCACTTAAAATTCCCTAGAAGCCCCATTAAAGAAGGGAAAGAATCAAATGAAGTTAATTTTATTTTAATTTTGAGACAGGGTCTTGCACTGTCACCGAGGCTGGAGTGCAGTGGCTCAATCACAGCTCACTGCAGCCTCAGCCTCCTGGGCTCAAGCCACCCTCCCACCTTAGCCTCCCAAGTAGCTGGGACTATAGGTGCACACCAGCACACACAGCTAATTTTTGTGTTTTTTGTAGAGATGGGGTTTGCCATGTGGCCCAGGCTGGTCTCAGACTCCTGGGCTCAAGTGATCCTCCTGCCTTGGCCTCCCAAAGTGCTGAGATTAGAGATGTGAGCTGTTGTGCCCGGCCAAAGTGAAGTTAACTTTAATCTTTATTTTAGTTCAATATATCTGAAGTGTTATCCATTCAACATGCAATCTACATAAACATTATTATTATTATTGTTGTTTTTTAAACACAGGTTCTTGCTTTGTCACCCAGGCTGGAGTACAGTGACACAATTATGGCTCACTGCAGCCTCAACTGCCTGGGCTCAAGGGATCCTCCTGCCTCAGTCTCTTGAGTAGCTGGGACCACAGGGGTGCACCACCATGCCCAGATAATTTTTAAATTTTTTGTAAAGACAGAGTCTTGCTATGTTGCCTGGGCTGGTCTTGAATTCGGCCTCCAGCAATCCTCCTGCCTCTGCCTCGCAAAGCTCTGGGATTAAAAGCGTGAGTCACCGCGCCCAGTCCACACAGAAATTATTAATGAGATATTTTACATCTTTTCCCATCCTTGCCGAATCCTACAATATGGCAGTGACAGAAGGTGATGAAGATATTTAGAAGCAAACTTAGGAGGTTGAAAGAGGGAGCAGAGAAATGAACGGCCTTCGGATAAAACCTTCCTCCTTTTGTGACTGGGCCACCCACCAACCCCTAAAGTCTGTCCCCAGCTCAGGCTCAGGTGCAGCTGTCCCTGTGGAACAAGCCTCATGGGTGGCTTGAGGTCTCGGCAGGGTGAGCTGGCTGTGCTAGAAGTCTTGCTCAGACCCTGGTGAACTGTCCCTGAATTCCTGTCTTGTTCACTTAACCAATATTTATTGATCACTGCCAATGTGAAACATTGCGTGTACCACATTCCATTGATCAATAACTTCTGTCTGTGGTCTCCTCTCCTTATGACACGTTTGGAGCCTCTCAGCCTTGTCTCATTCCCTCTAACTCTAGGAGAACTCCAGTACTTGGCTTTGAACCTGACTGCTTCTAACTGCTGGAGACAGAAACCTCAGCCAGCTGTGGAGAAAGGGGGCCATCGTCTCCCGCAGCTGCAGCAAAGCAGGTGTTATTCCGCATCATAAAGCATCCTGGCCAAGAAAGGGATCTTCGGAAGTTGTTGCTATGCCCTGGGAAAGCTACCTTCAACCTCCAAAACGTCTGTAATCCTGATCGGGTTTCTTACTCAAGAAATTGTGGCCCTGGGTAACGCTCTGTGTGTCAAAACCTTTGTTTTCTAAATTGTGCATCTGGCTGGCTTCTCGGTCCTCTCTTCCAATCCGTCTTCTAGAGTGACCTTTCTGAATTCCAAGTCCGGTTAAGGCAGAAGAGCTTCATCAGTGTGCCCTTCTTCTCCCTGTTCACTTAAAAATAAAAATCACAATATATGCATTTAGAAAAAGAGAGGATATTTTATTTCTTCTAAAATGTTTCACCCTGAAAGGAGGCCATTGAGCAAGGTGGGAAGCATAACTCTGGCCAAAACCGGAGACAGGCTCTTCGAAGGAAGAGGGATTGGGGCTGACCAGGCTGGCTAACGATATGTATTCAACAGGTCACTACCAAGACCAGGTTTGTTGTAGAGACCCCCACCCAGGTGGCGCTGAAGGAGTTAAGAAACAGACACAAAGATAGAACAGCAAAGCGGGACTACTGGGGGGCCAACAGCCTTCCGAGCTGAGTCTGAGGCAGCTAACAGCATTCTGGGCTGAGAACCTCAAGCAGACTCTGACCCACGAATCTATTCTCTCTGAACAGGTGATTATTATTAACAAACAGGTGTTCTGTGTTTTTCTTACAGAACAAAAATAAACCAGGCAGAAGGCTGGTGCCTGCTTTGATCAAGGACAGACTAGATAGTGTTCTCCACGGGAGCCACAGGAGCAGGGTGTCTGGTGTGTGATATACATATACTGTTTGCTACTTTAGAACGCCCTAATCAGTTTTCCACTTGAGGGGGTCGGCTCAGTTTTCCTTGCCATCGTTCTCAGCAAACAATATACCCCATCACACACGTTGGGACTTGTCTCAGCAGGTTACAGGAGGAGCTATGAATATTCATGAAGGTGTCCTGATGCATGAGTATAGAACAATCGTGCATGTCACGGATTACTCATGTTCACTTCGGAATGGAGACTCCACATTTAGATGTATTACAATGAGGCCCAAAAGCGCTTTTCAGGACGTGAAGGCCTGAAAGTGCACACTCTGTAAACTAGCCAGAGCCATTCCATGGTGGGTGGCCTTCTTACCAGGAGAAAGTTACAGAAATCAATGTCTTGTCCAATCAAAGCTGGAGTTATGCTGGTGGAACCAGGGGCCATTAGTTGGCATCTGGGAGCTACATGAGTTGCAAGTGTTTGAATCTTGCTCATCTTGAGGCCAAGGCTTGTTTAGCTGCTGGAGAAGAAGGAACAACCTTGTGGCAGGTAGAACCTCATTTTTTTGTTCATTTGTTTTTGTTTTGTTTTGAGAATGGAGTCTCGCTCTGTGGCCCACGCTGGAGTGCAATGGTGTGGTCTCAGCTCACTGCAACCTCTGCCTCCTGGGTTCAAGCAGTTCTCCTGCCTCAGCCTCCTGAGTAGCTGGGACTACAGGCACCTGCCACCACACCTGGCTAATTTTTGTATTTTTATCAGAGACAGGGTTTCACCATGTTGGCCAGCCTGGTCTTGAACTCCTGACATCAAGTGATCCGCCCACCTCAGCCTCCCAAAGTGCTGGGATTACAGGCGTGAACCACTGCACGTGGCCCCTCGTTTGTTTCTTAAGTGTAGGGGTGCAGCACTCAACCCTTGCCTGACATGGCCGTAGGTCCTGTTTATAATTTAATATCTTTTTGTTGCAAAGAGTCTGTTCTGTCCATCTTATGATGTCTATTTTAGCATTAATGCTGGCCAGTTGTTGTTTGTGTTGTTTATTTGACTGAGACATACTATTTATTTATTTATTTATTTAGATATAGAGTCTCACTCTGTCACCCAGGCAGGAGGGCAGTGGTGCAATCTTGGCTCACTGCAACCTCTGCCTCCCAGGTTCAAGTGATTCTCCTGCCTCAGCCTCCCAAGTAGCTGGGACAACAGGTGTGCGCCACTGTGCCCAGCTAATTTTTGAATTTTTAGTAGAGACAGGGTTTCATCATGTTGGCCATGCTGGTCTCAAACTCCTGACCTCAGTTGATCCTCCCACCTTGGCCTCCCAAAGTGCTAGGATTACAAGCGTGAGCCACCACACCCGGCCTAACTGAGACATATTAATTGGTACTTAAAATCACTTACTATGTGCTTTAGACCATAAAAGGGAGGGGCTATGATGAGCTGTGTCTGGCCCACCCTGTCATGGCCAGGAACCCATTTTTAAGATTTCTCTGGAGTCCCCTTGGCCACAAGGAGGTCCATTCAGCTGGTGGAGCACTTAGGATTTTATTTTTAGTTTACATGCACCATGGATGTGGGGTTAGACAGAGAAAAACAGAGACTGGAATTCATAGCAAGGATTCACAAACCCAGAGCCGTTCTGCTCTAGGAGACATTGTCAGTATCTGGAGACATTTTTGGTTGTCACACTGGGCAGTCGGGGGTGCTCCTGATCCCCAGGTGTCGAGGGAGGGATCTGGTGGGAGGTGACTGGGTCATGGGGGCGGTTTCCCCATGCTGTTCTCATGGTAGTGAGTTCTCACGAGAGCAGATGGTTTAGAAGTGCGTGGCCTCTTTCACCCTGTTTCTCTCTCCTGCTGCCTTGTGAAGGAGGTGCCTGCTTCCCATTCACCTTCCACCGTGATTGTAAGTTTCCTGAGGCCTCCCAGCCATGCAGAACAGTGAGGCAATGAAACCTCTTTTCTTTATTAATTACCCAGTCTCAGGCATTCTTTATAACATTGTGAGAACAGACTAATAATAAACCCTGCTCTGGGGCTAACAATCAAATCCTGGCCCTGCCTCTTCCTAGATTTGGAACGCTGGGCAATTTACGTAAACTCGTTGTGCCTCATTCTCTTGGTTTGTAAAATAAGAGTAGTAATAGTACCATCCTCGTGGGGTTTATTTGACGGTCAAAATGAATGGATACAGAAAAAGTGCTAGAACATGTCTCACACATAGTAAGTGCCTTTAAGTACCAGTTAATCTGTCTCAGTCAAATAAACAGTGCCTCCTTAGAGACAGACTCTGCTCTAGGTGTGGAGAAGGTATATAACAGTGCAGCAAACAGATGGAGCCCCTGCGCCTTTGGAGCATGAGAGATACTGTGGATCCCACTCAAGCCAACTTGTCATCCTGCCCTGAAGGTGGTTCTTTTCCGGACTTTTTGTCTTGGTGAACTGCTTCGTCAGCCAGCTAGGTGCCCTGGCCTGAAGCCTACCACACCCTCCCTCACCTGCTCCCACCAGTCTTTCCCCAGCTCTGTGAAAACTCACCTCTTCCATCCACCCCTCCCATTATGAGTGCCTTGGTGCAAAGTCTCCATCATCTCTTCCCTAGACCAGTTCAACAGCCTCCTCGCTGGTCTCCTAATCACAATCCCACTACTCCCTCCATGAGAAAAACCAACTCTATGCTCATCTGCAAGGCCCAGGTGGCGCTACAATATCTACCCTTCTGCCTGTCTTGCCCTGGCCCTGGCCACACCTGCCTACACTCACGGTGGAAGGGCCAAGGCCTTAGACTGTCCTCGGGGAACTGAGTGTCCAGGTTAGCGATTGCTCACAAACAGCCATGCAACTCAGCTGCTCTAAACAGCTGTTCTTTTCTCGTGAGTCTGCGGCTCAGCTGGGTGGTTCTTCCGTTTATGGCTGGGATCTTTCATGAGTCTGTGGTCAGCTGCAGGTTGAGCAGGTGGCTTTGCCGAACACATCTGGTCTCTTTCATACCTCTGGAGCCTAGACTGGGACAACTGGGCTGATTTGGCCCTGCTCCATGGGCTCTCTCATTAACCAGCTGTGTGACTTCGGACAACTCCCATAACCTCTCTGAGCCTCACAGTGAATAGTGATGTCCATCTCATGGTTAGCCCGGGCTTCTTCCCATGCAGATGGCAGGGTTTTGGCAGGCTTGTAACAGACACACGGTCACGTCTTCAACACTCTATTGGCTAAAGCAAGTCATGTGGCCTACCCAGGGCACTGTGGTAAACACATTGTACCTCTCCCTGGGAGGACAGCCATGTCCCATTGCATAGAGTGCAGGGAAGGGTGAAGGAATGGGGCATTTCTGCCAAACACCCCACTGAGGGGTCTGAGAAAGGATGTCACTTTCTCTCCTGCCTGTTTGCAAAGCTACTTTTAAGAATTATAGAGACAAGTACAGTGAGTCAATTCCTAAAACTAAAGATCATTATCTTTTCTGGGAAGAAGTTTTTGCAGTCATGACTGAGTCACTGCTGCCTGTACAGGAGGGCAGGAAGGAACAGCTTACAGCACCCCCACTCACAGCCAAGCGTGTGGCTCTGTTTTAAGCTCACACCATGCACAGCTGTCTATGCCGCTGCTCTTTTTTATTGAGCCAGTGGGTTGGAAAGGGATCTTGGTGCCAATGTGACTAATTATTCTAAATTCTCTACGTGACAATCGCGGAGAATAAAGAGCAAGGCAGCACTGTCAAAGTTTTTAAGAGCATTGCTTTGGGTATTGCTATTGATTTTCTTGGCTCTACCGTGCAAGGTCTAGCCTTGTGCCAGGCAGGGCTGGGCTGTATGAACAGTATTTACTCCTACACAACCTCCTAAGAAGGGCGTTAGTGTTCGGTCTGAGGCTCAAAGAAGTCATACAGCTGAAATGCAGACAGCCCAGAATGGAACTCTTGCCTGACCCCAAGAGTTCTTTAACCTCCAATGGAATGCAATTTTGCCTCACATTGGGCACTGGACAGAGGGCCATCTACCTGCTCAGAACACACTGTCCAGTCAGTGGATGGGCTAATAGTCTTGGGCATCTATAATGTGACTTGTCCTATTTGAGGCCAGGGAGAGACTAAGCTCTCAGCACAGGACATGCCTTCAAGAGACCAACATTCTAGGTGGGAGGAGAAAATAAATGCTTAGATGAAGTAGTTAATACAGACAATGATCCCAGCTGTAAGGAGAGTGAAACCAGGTCTGTGTCAGGTGAGTGCTCCTGGGGCAGTCCAGCTGGTGCAGCCTGGGAAGGCTTCTTGGAGGTGGTGGCAAGGGCACTGAAGCTGAGGAGTGGCCATGAGGCAGCAGCATAGCATGGCAGGCTGCAGGGGTCAGGGCTGGGCTTGCCTTCCTGGCTCCCTTACATAGCTCAGTGCCCTCTGCTTCCCTCCGGCTAGTCCCTCTTGTTTTCCTTTACTCTCAGTCCCACCCTGTCCCTGCTTTCCATCATCTTAAATGGTGCTGCCACTCATGCAGAAGCACAAGACCCTGGGGACCGTCTTTCCTGGCTTCTTCTTTTTTATTATTTTTTTTTGAGACAGGGTCTCATGGTCGCACATGCTAGAGTGCAGTGCAGTGGCACGATCTCGGCTCACTGCAACCTCTGCCTTCTGGGTTCAAGCAATTCTCCTTTCTCAGCCTCCCAAGTAATTGGAACTATGGGTGTGCACCACCACACCCAGCTAATTTTTGTATTTTTAGTAAAGACGGGGTTTCACCATGTTGCTGAGTCTGGTCTCGAACTCCTGACTGAGCTCAAGCAATCCACCTGCCTCCAGCTCCAGGTTGCTCAGCAAAGGGAGAGACTCCATTTGTTTGGGAAAAAGTAAAGGAAGATAACAAGAATCTCTGCTTAATAATCCAGAGAATTCTTCCAGATCTTATCCAAGACCATCAAGGTGGTACCTCTATGAGGTTTCAAAAACCACAGTGTTGGCCGGATACGGTGGCTCACACCTATAATCCCAGCACTTTGGGAGGCTGAGGTGAGCAGATCACCTGAGTTCAGGAGTTCAAGACCAGCCTGCCCAACATGGCAAAACCCAGTCTCTATTAAAAATACAAAAAATTAGCTGGACGTGGTGGCAGGCGCCTGTAATCCCAGCTACTCAGGAAGCTTAGGCAGCAGAATCGCTGGGAGGTAGAGGTTGTGGTGAGCCGACATCACACCACTGCATTCCAGCCTGGGCGATAAGAGCCAAACTCCATCTCAATAAATAAATTAAATTAAAAATTAACCAGGGATGGTGGCACATGTCTGTAATCCCAGCTACTTGAGAGGCTGAGGTAGAAGGATCACTTGAGCCCAGGAGGTCGAGGCTGCAGTGAGCTGTGTTTGCAACACTGCACTCAGCCTGGGCTACAGAGAAAGACCCTGTCTCAAAAGAAAAAAAAATGTAAAGATAGTAACAGTTCCTTTCAAGGTTGTTTTGGAAACCGAATGCGCAAATGTGTGTAAAGCACTTGGCATCGTCCTTGGCACATGGTCAATTCTTAAGATGCTGTAGCTAGTATCATTTCATTATTGTTGTGATGATGATGATCATGATGATGATGATGATAATGATTTGGATCTAGAAAGGGGGTAAAGCTGAGGACGTCTCCATGAGGAGGTGGCATTTGATCTGAGCTTGGAAAACGGGATGTATCAGAAGGCTATTTCATTATCAGAACAATGGGCAGTAATGTTGCGGTCAATTGTCTGATATCCACCACAGGCCAGAAGCAGGGAGCTAGTATCACCACCTTTCACACAAGTAAATGGGGGCTTGGAGGGTTGAAGTAATTTGCCCCGTGGCAGAACAGGGACCGTTCCAGGGCCCACACTCTTCCACGTGTGAACATTTTCCCTTTGGTGATTTGCCTCCCTCCAGACTGGAAGCTCTCAGAGGCGAGGCTGGGCCCACATCATTGTTTGCATGACTGATGTTCACATGTATTCAGTGCCTGTGTGCTGAGCTGAAGAACTGGGCCTTTCAGAGCCTTGGATTCGGCAATGGTTTCTTAGATAGAACACCGAAAACACAAGTGACAAAAGAAAAAAATAGATATGGTGGCTCATGCCTGTAATCCCAGCACTTTGGGAGGCCAAGGTGGGTGGATCACAAGGTCAGGAGTTTGAGACGAGCCTAGCCAACCTGGTGAAACCCCATTTCTACTAAAAATACAAAAAATTAGCCGAGTGTGGTGGCGGGCACCTGCAATCCCAGCTACTTGGGAGGCTGAGGCACATCTCTCTGAGGCTCTGTTTCTCCATCAGTCAAATGGTCATGATGACATCTACCCCCCAGAGTGGCTGTGAGAATAAAGTCAGATCATGATTATGAAGATGGCTAGTACGGGGTGTGTGCGTGTGTGCCTGTGTGTGTGTATGTGTGTGTGTGTGTGTGTGTGTGTGTGTGTGAGAACGAGAGAGAGATAAAAGAGTAGAGGAGACAGAGAAACTGGGGCCGGGCTGGACTGTGGAGGGCCAGGTGCCGTGAGCCTGCAGCACTTTGGACTTGACCCTGTTGGCAACGAGGAGTATCCACAGATTTTGGAGTGGAGGTATAGCATACACACTGTGAAGTGCATTACCTGCCCCACTCTTAAATTAACGTGTCGATGACTTTTTACATATGTGTTGACCCATCTAATCACCATCAGCTCACGTTGTAGAACATTTCCAGCACCTGGAAAGATTGCTCCTCCTCTTTCCCCGTCAGCCACCGTCCCCACAAAAGGCAGCCGCTCTGCTGACCGCTGTCTCCATCAACTGCTTTGACTTGTTCTGTACTTTCTGCAAATGAAATCGTGTCATCTGCACTCTTCTGGACTGCTTTTTTTTTTCGAGACGGAGTTTCGCTTTTTTTTGCCCAGGCTGGAGTACACTGGTGCGATCTTGGCTCACTGCAACCTCGGCCTCCAGGGTTCAAGTGATTCTCCCGTCTCAGCCTCCCAAGCAGCTGGGATTACAGGTGCCCGTCACCATGCCTGGCTAGTTTTTTTTGTATTTTTAATAGAGACGGGGTTTCACCATGTTGGCCAGTCTGGTCTTGAACTCCTGACCTCTGATCCGCCCGCCTCAGCCTCCCAAAGTGCTGGGATTACAGGTGTGAGCTACCACGTCCCGCCTCGGCTGCCTTTTTTGCTCATCATGACATCTGGGTGATCCATCCAGTTTTTTGCATGCAGCAGTTGACCGTTCTGTTGTCTTTCTGCATAATCTTCCATTATATAGAAGTATCACATCTTACTTTTCCAGCCATAGGCATTGAGTGTCCTTTCTTGGCTATTATAGATAAAACTGCTATGAACACACTTGCATCCATCTTTTCGTGGACAAGTGTGCTCACTTCTCTTGTGTAAAAAACACCCAAGAGTGGAATTTCTGGGTCATGGGCGTGGCATATGTTCCACTTTAGTAGATATTTTCAAGCACTTTTCCAAAGCCATTGAACTGCTTTTATGCTCACACCAGCAGCGTATGAGAGTCCCAGAGGTGACAGAGCCAGTCTCTAGCAGCTCCTGGGAGTGGAACTGGGGACGAGAAATGGAGAGAGACAGTGGTGGTCTGCATGGGGGACTGGCGCGTGGGGAGCGTCCCGAGGGTGGTTCCATCTGCTTTGCTGAAAGCCTCCCGGGACGTTGCTTACAGAAGCCTGACACCTGTGGATGCTTCTCCCAGCACAGTCAGAGCCCCACCTGCCCCAAGGTGACAAATGCCCAGTCACACACCTGGGAAACTCTGCTTCCAGAGGTCCAGGGTGCAGATGTAGCGTCAGACACTGAAGAAGGAACACACGTGGTTTTGTGCACAACTGCAGGGCTCTGATGCCCATAAAACCCACATGCCGCCAGCCCTGGGAACTTGTGCATCCTCTCCCTCCCCAGTCCAGGAGTGCGGTGGGTGGGCGCGGGCTGCCTGATGACCCTGGGTCTGTCTGCCTCAGTCTCCCCGGCCCCACACTCCCAGCTTCCCTCGGTACCATCTGTCTTCTCTCAGCCTGGCTCTGCATCATTTTCACATGAGGAGGCTGACGCTTGGAGGTGCAACCTGTCCCACTACCCCGCTGGTCCAGGGCAGAGCTGGACCCGAGCTTCTAGGCTGGAGGCCTTTTGCTGCCTGCGTGGGGCTTCTCCCTGTGCCCCCTGCTTCGATGGGAGCGTGGGTTCCGCCCTATACCCTCTCTGCCTTCTCTGCTCCTGGTAATGTGGGGACCCCTGGGGTCACAGTGTGGCTTCAGCACCTCAGACTGATCACAGTCCAGGCTGTGGCCTCACATTGACTTGAGTGAGACCCAAAGGGACTGGAGAAGCACTCCAGAGCTAACTGGGGTTGGGGACACTGTTGAGCCGGGTGGGAGGGTGCGAGGGGCTTCCCTGGAGCTGGGACTCCCCCATCCCTCTGTCCACCATCTGCGCCTGGGATGGGGACCAGTGGAGCAGCTTCTCAGGCAGCTGCATCGGCTCTTTCCTCAGCAGGGAACCACACTGCAGCGATTGTTAATTCCCACTCATGTGAAGGAGACAAACCCACTGTCAGGGTGCACAAGTGGCTGGAGCCAAGAACACAGCAGTGTGGGGCATTTCAAGATGGCTGTGAGGGGAGAGGGGACAGTGGCAGACAGTGGACCTGGAAGGGGCCTTCTGAGCATCTTGTCCAGGGATGAAGTCACAGCACAGGGACGCTGAGATCCAAGGAAAGGAGTCTCAAGGTCTCTGAGTTGGACCAGACACAATGAGACTGGGGTGTTTCCAAGACCTTGGAGCTCCAGCACTCTCCACTGTTCCATCCCTGTTGCCCAGACACCAAGCCCAGTGACATCTGCTGCATCTCAGAAAAGCAGAGTGAGGGGACCATGCCATTAGCGGATGTGCTGAGGCTGTTTCCAACGGCAAGCTAGCTCAACATCATCAGTGTCCCAAGGTCCATCTTCCCAGCCATACAGTGTCCCTATGGTTCATGTTCTCATCCACACAGTGTCCCTGTAGTTCATCTCCCATCCACACAGTGTCCTCATGGTCCATCCTCTTGTGCCACTCCGTCTCCATGGCCCATCCTCCCATCCACACAGTGTCCTTGTGGTCCATCCTCCCATCCACAGTTCCTGTGATCCATCCTGCCATCTACACAGTGTCCCCATGGTCCATCCTGCCATCTATACAGTGTCCCCGTGGTCCATCCTCCCATCCACACACAGTCCCCGTGGTCCATCTCCTATCCATACACTGACCCCGTGGTCCCTCTTCTCATCCACGCGGTATCTCCGTGGTCCATCGTCTCATCCACACAGTGTCCTGTGGTCCATCCTCCTCTCCCACACTATGTCATGTGCAGAGATAAAATGCATCTTGCAGATTGACAACTACGAAGATCTATGTGGGGGATGTAAGTATCCTTTTTAAGGGGGTTGTTGGGCTCGTGACAGAACTTATCCCACAGAATTGTCAGTTCCTTTGTGAATTTGGGGGATGCCAGCCAGGCCAGATCCCAGATCAGAGTCAAGAGCATGCTCTGGCTCATTTCTTTGCATTGTGGGTCCCCAGGGGAGAATTCCACTGCAGCTGCTTGGCCCACGTGGAGACGCAGCCTTGATGCCGGCTATATCTTTCTCTGCTGAGTTTTCTTCCTTTTGAATTACCAGCATTACAGTCTCACAGGCATAAGCTGCAGCCTGCTTGGCTCTGGAAGGGGCAGGGCCTGCTTGGTCTTCTGGTTCCTCCCTCCCAGATGGATCCACCTGCCCCTCACCACCACCACCACCACCGCAGCCTGCATGCTCCCGGGGTGAGATGGGGAGGGAATAGCTTTCTTGAAAGATTATTGTGAGCAGAGATGGAGTCCCACAGCACATGGGGCTCACACTCCTGTTGGGTGCTCCTGGCTCATCCAAAGCGCTCGAGAAACCTGAGCTGTCAGTCTTGGGAGCCTCCTGTGTTTTCTTTCTCTTTGGTGTTGCCAATCCAACTTGCCAAGACGGTGAAACTGTCTACCCCATCCTCTCGATTCCCATCCCACCAAACTCTCTGTTTCTCCACGCCCTCCCCATCTGAAGCTCTTAGAGATGTACAGCACCCTTCAGGGAGGCAGAGGGTACTCCCTACACTCTCCACCTTCTGGAGGCTCTCCCCACGGCATCTCAAGCCTGCAACCGTGTGTGGATGGGCACCCACCACAGTGATATAAATATGTCTCTTTAGTGAATTCATTCATTCACTCACTCATTCATTCCCTTCCCCCTCCCACTCTTGTACCATCCCCCTGCCAATAGACAGCCATGCTCAAGTGTTTAAGTCTGTGTTCCTGGGAAGTGGGTATTGCCATTTGTACACCTCTGTTTTTAATTTACATTCACAATGTCGTGTTATCAATCTCATTCATTTTCTTGCTTTTTCACCAACCCTGATGTTTCTTTGCCACCTGTGTTCCTGCCTGTATATCTGAAATATTTGACTTTTTCTAGCTGCCAAACCACCCTGCAGAGGTGTGCATCCACCAGGACCCACTCTCCCAGTGCTGGGCACCCACTTCCCACTGCAGTGAGCAGCTGGGACCTGCATGAGAATGTCTGGGGGGAGATGTTCTTAGGAGGGGAACTGCTGCATCTCAGTCCTGTACTTACTTCGTCTTAAGAACACACCTGGAGATCCTTCCCAAGGGCCACCCAGCCCACCCTCCCAGCACAGTGAGGGAGGTCTCCCGTATCACATCATCTAACTATTTCATTACTGAGCTTTCAGACTTCTGCCAGCATAAAGGTATAAAGTGAACCTTCATTGTGACTTTAATTTGATTTTGCACATTACCAATGGTTTTGAGTGTCTTTTCTTCCACTTGTTAATGTCTTGGATTTTCTCTTCTGTAAATTCATACCCTTTCCTCTGTTTTCTTTTCTTTCTTTCTTTCTTTTTTTTTGAGATGGAGGCTTGCTCTGTCGCCCATGCTGGAGTGCAGCGGTACAATCCCGGCTCACTGCAACCTCCACTTCCCGGGTTCAAGCGATTCTCCTGCCTCAGCCTCCAGAGTAGCTGGGACTACAGGCATAAGCCACCACACCCGGGTAATTTTTGTATTTTTAGTAGAGACGGTATTTCACCACATTGGCCAGGGTGGTCTCGAACTCCTGACCTCAGGTGATCCACCCACCTTGGCCTCCCAAAGTGCTAGGATTACAGAAATGAACCACTGTGTCCAGCCCCTTTGCTCTGTTTTCTATAGAATTGCTATGTTTTCTTATTAAGCTATACTCTTTTGAAATGTATTTAATTGTTCTTTTAACTTTGCCATTCAAAAATATTTTAGACCAGACATGGTGGCTCATGCCTTTTATCCCAACACACTGGAGGTAGAGGCAGTGGGACTGCTTGAGCCCAGGAGGTCGAGACCAGCCTGGGCAACATAGGGAGACCCCCATCCTTACAGATAATTTTAAAAATTAGTCAGGCATGGTACCATGTACCTATAGTCCCAGCTGGGAGGCTGAGGCAGGAGGATCACCTGAGCCTGGGAGGTTGAGGCTGCAGTGAGATGCAATTGTGCCACTGTAATCCAGCCTGGGTAACAGAGCGACACCCCATCTCTAAATAAATAAATACATAAATAAATAAAATATTTGTCATATGTACATTGTTTCCAATCTGAAAAACATTTCATAGGCTGTTAGAGCTCATAGGGCCTGTGGCACAGTGCTAGAGATGTCACTATTAAAATGTATTTGACAGTTGATATTTTTGAACATTTATTAGTCAGATGCTGTTCCATACACTTACATAGAAAGTCAATCCTCAGGGCTGGGCGCAGTGGCTCATGCCTGTAATCCCAGCACTTTGGGAGGCAAAGGCAGGTAGATTACTTGAGGTCAGGAGTTCGAGACCAGCCTGACCAACATGGTAAAACCCTGTCTACTAAAAATACAAAAATTAGCTGGGTGTGGTGGCACACACCTGTAATCCTAGCTACTCAGGAGGCTGAGGCATGAGAATCACTTGATCCCAGGAGGTGGAGGTTGCAGTGAGCTGAGATCATGCCACTGTACTCCAGCCTGGATGACAGAGGGAAACTCAGTCTCAAAACAAACGAAGAAAGTAAGTCAATCCTCATACATCCATAAGGTACATATCATTGCTGTGACGATTTCTTTCCATTACTATGACTTCCACTACCGCTGTTACTGTTATCCCCTCTGACCTTCCTGACGTGGCCCTGAGGCACGGAGTGGCCAGTTCCTAGACAAGGCCACCAGGTCTGGCAGAATAACGTCCTCTGCCCCCACCCAGGATGTCCACACTCTAGTCCCTGAAACCTGTGAGTGTGTCACCTGACATGGCAAAGGGATTTTGCAGCTGTGATTAAGGATTTTGAGATAAGGAGAATACTCCGGATGAGCCAGGTGGACTGAATATAATTGCAAGCGTCCTTATAAGGGAGGGAAGGAAGCAGAGCCATCAGAGTCAGAGAAGCAGATGTGACCAGAGAGACAAAGAGAGATTAGAAGATGCTGGGCCACTGGCATTGAAGACAGAGGAAGGGGCCATGAGCCAAGGAATGGGGGCGTCTCTGGACAGGGGCATCCGGAAGAAACCAACGCTGCAGACACCTTGATTTTAGGGCTTGTGACCTCCAGAATGGTCAGAGAATTAGTGTGTGTTGTTCTAAGTCCTCAGGTTTGCGGTCATTTGTTGCAGCAGCCACAGGAGATGAGTTAGGCCACGCAACCCGGCATGTGGCGGAGCTGTCATGCAGCCCAGGGATGGCCCCAGCACAGCTCCTGCCGCCGTGGTGGCAGTGGGGAAGTGGCCCTGACCAGGCAGGAAGCTTTTCCAGGTCTCTCTCAGCAGCACATCTCTGAGCCTTGGCCTTGGCCTGGGAGCTTCGCCTCTGTCTCCCCAGCATCTTACTGAGCAACCCGGTAAACATTCACAATAGCAAGCTTCGATAACCCTGCCAAGCAGTGAATTGCACGGCTAAGGCCTCAGCTCTCAGCCCTGGCTGGGCACGTGAGCACAAGGAGTTTTTAAAAATCCAGATGCGCCAGCTGCAGCCCTCCAGATGTGGAGCAGGGGTCTGAAACAGGATGAAGTGGCTTCTGATGTGCAGTGTGGGTGACAGAGGCTCATTCAGGGCAACCACTGTCTCCTGATCTTCTCGAAAGGGAAGGAAGCAGGCAGATTTCAGATGCATTTAGAGGGGCAGTTAACAAGATTCTGGGAGCTGCTGCGGGGGAGGAGGCGGACTTGTCAGGGATGACTCCGGTGTGAGTAATCAGGTGGGCGGTGCTCCATTTACTGAGGTGGGAAGACCGGGAGGGAAGCAGAGACGGGCAAAACACGGCAAGGTTCCATTTGTGGCAGTTTTGGAGACAAGCACATAGAAATAAATGAGAAGACATTTGGGGCGGGGGAAGCTCTGGAATTTTTAGGATTTGTGGCTTAGGGCCTTTGGCTTCTATAAATGTGTGTATGGAGTGGGGGTGGGAGGGAAGGACGGGATCCCTTCCCAAAGGGTTTCCGTTTACGCAAAAAGGGTGTGTTCAGGAGAGGAGCACCCAACTCGGACTTTTTAGGGATGTCACCAGAAAAACATGAGAGCTCTTGGGAGGGAATTAGGGCTACTCCCGTGTTTGCAACAGAGCCTAACCCGGTGCTGAGGACAAGGGGACTGCGGAAAGGTTGAGCGGATCTGTCCGGCTGGGAGTGGGATTGACTCCGCAGCAGAGGAGGCCGTGTGGCAGGTGCTTTTTGTGAAAACCAGCACGCCTGCAGGTGGGCTCAGTCGAGGGGCAGCCTACCCTGCCCCGCCTTCGCCCCTTACCCGCAGAAGGGCGGGTTTTCCTCTCTCTCCTCTTGGCCACTTCACAGCAGCCCTAAGCAGTGCGATGCAGCCAGGAAGAGGCTTTTGCAGCTGCCGCTACCACCTGTCCCTGGGTATCTCACTAAAGGACACCTTTCCCAGAGCTTGGTGGAGGGGGAGCCACAGGCTCAGAGGCTGGAGGGGAGGCCCACCCAGCCACCAGGAGGCCACCAGCCACGCAGCTGGCATTCCTGCTGCCCCCAGCCCACCAGGACAAGGAAGCAGGAACTCTTTGGAAAGTCTCTTCCCTTCCTCTCCCGGACCCTCCTCTCCCTGCCCTACCCCTTGCTTCCCCTCTTCACCCCTCGACTCCCCTCCTCTCCCCTCCCTTCCACTCCTCTCCACCCCTGACAGTCCCACCCCTCAACTCCCCTCCCCTCCCCTTGCCCCCTCCCTTCCCTTCTCCCCATTCCTCCTCTCCCCTCCGCTTCCCCCATCCCTCATCTCCCCTCCCCTCCCCCCACCCCTCATCTCCCCTCCCCTCCTCCCACCCCTGCCGGCCCCTCCCCTCCCTTTCCCTCCTCCCTACCCCTGCGGGCCCCTCCCCTCCTCTCTCCACCCCCCCGCCCTCCCACCTTCTGCCTTGCAGCTGTCCTTTCCTTCCCGCACTCCCTGCTCCCTCTCCTTGTTCTGCTTCTGTCCCTTTCCAAGTCCTTCTCTTCCCTTCTGTGTCCCCTGCCCCCTCTCTCTCCTCCCCTACCTGGCCAATGGCTCCCTCATCCATGCACTTAGTAAACACCTAGTATGCCAGGTGCCCTACAAGGCACCAGGGACCAGGGGCAGTGACAGCAGGCACAGTGCCTGTCCCCATGGAGCTGACAGTCTAGGAGAAGAGATAGTAATCAAACAGCAATGCCAGACGAGGAAGAATAGCAACCAGGGAGGATGCTCAGGAGGAGGGCACAGGCCCAGGGAGCAGGCAGCAGGGGTCCCGACCTGGCCTGGGCGTCAGGGCAGAGTTCTCTCCCAGAGCCGCTTGTGGCAGGAGGGTACAAAGAGCTTGATAAGATGAATGGGGCCCAGGAGGTGGGAAGGCCGGTATGCCTGAGGCTCACAGGTGAGGCTGCTTCCTAAACCAACAGGAAACTGGGCTTTGAAGGAAGTGGGAACTCCATCGCTGGGCTTTTGGAAAGAGGGATTAGGCCAGCTGGTTGTAGGGGAGCCCTCCGGTGGGAGCGAGTGGGAATGGACAGAGGTCTGGACCCGGCCCTGTAGGTGTCAGGGCCACCGAAGGTGAGGTCTGAGAGGCACACAGGAGCGTCATCTAAGGCGGGACTCACTCGCAGGTCAGTACGAGGGCAGGGGGTGCCTCCCCTTGTGCTGGCCCAGGGTGAGGGGTAGTGCAGGGGTGGGAGAGCCTGGCAGGGGTGTAAAGTGACAAGGAGGGGTGGTAAGGCAGAAGGCAGCGTCCTGGCGGTGTCTAGGCCTCTGGCCTGAGAAACTGCAGAGAGCAGGCAAGAGTGCTGGGGGGTGGGGTGCTGGTGACTTGAGGGGCTTTCAGGAGGCCCCATGGGGCAGGGGCAGTGACAGGGACCCTGAGGCCCTGGTGTCTCCACTCCTCTGCTGTCTCCTGCTTCCTTGGGTCAAATTTGCTCCTGGAAGTCCGGGTTCAGAGGGACCTTGGCCTGGGCACAGCACTGAGACCATGAGCCCTGGGGGCAGGACAGGGGCTCCCCACCGAGGCCTTTGCCTGCTTCTCCCCACAAGCTAGTCCCCACCTGGTGGAATCTTCCCCAGGACCCTTGCCATTCAGCCTGCCCTGGCCAGCCAGCCTGTGTGCTGGCCAGGATGGTCCAGGCAGGGCGGGCCTCGGCCCCAGCTGCTTCTGCCTGGTTCTCAGCATAACATGCTCCACCTGGAACCACAGAAGGCGGAAGCCAGGGGCAGAGGGGGCAGATTAGGCCACAGGGGTTGGGGAGTGTGTGTCAAGGAAAACGTTTCTCCTGAGACAGTGATACACACTCACCCCCACCCCCTATCCTCTCCACACTGCTGTTGAGGATAACTCAGTGAATAGACTCTCCCTACCTGAAAGGTCAGCAATACCGGCCCTCCCTCCACCCAAGCCTGCTGCCAGCCTCCAGCCCAGCTTCACCTGCTCCCTTCCCATGAGCATGTCCTGTCTCTGCCCGGGAGGAGTTGATGACCAGCTGCCGGGAAGAAGGACACAAATGCATGGCCCCATCACTATTTAATGTGGGAGAGCAGATGCTCCAGCGGAGGTGTCTGACTGTCTGTCATGGGAACCCAAAGAGAGCCCCTGACTCAGCCCAGAGCTGGGAGGGTCCCACAGCAAACCCATGGCCAATTCCCAAAGGAATGAGTAAGCCCAGCCAGGATCAGCAGAGGCATCCACTGAGCCCAGACTGCATCAGCCCAGCTAAGACAATCTGCGGCTCATAAAATAAATGATTGTTCGAAGCCACTAGGTTCTAGGGTGGTTTGTTACATAGACAATTGCAATGGTTTTTTTTGGGTTTTTTTTTTTTTTGGTGGCAGTGGCTAACTGGTAGATATAGATTATATGTGAATGAGCATTAAAAAGTCTGGAAGAAGTTGAATTTTGAATAATATCTTTTCTTTTTTAGTATTATTTGAATTTATTTTAGTGAGCCCATGTCACTTTTATAATAATGAAAAAGTAAATTTTGAAAATATCTGGGAACAGCCTGGAGAACAGATTAGCTGGCAGGAGACTGGAGCTAGGCAGCGCAGCAGGACGCTGGTGTGCTGTTGTGTTGTTTTGTTTTGTTTCTTTTGTTTCGTTTTGTTTTGTTTGAGACAGAGTCCAGCTCACTGCAACCTCCACCTCCCGGGTTCAGGTGATTCTCCTGCCTCAGCTTCCCCAGTAGCTGGGACTACAGGCACATGCCACCATGCCTGGCTTATTTTTGTATTTTTAGTAGAGACAGGGGTCCCACCGTGTCGGCCAGGCTGGTCTCGAACTCCTGACCCCGTGATCCGCCCGCCTTGGCCTCCCAAAGTGCTGGGATTATAGGTGTGAGTCACTGCATCCAGCCTGTGCACTGTTTTTTTTTTGAGATTGAGTCTTATTCTGTTGCCCCCCTCAAGACTGGAGTGCAATGGCACAATCTTGCCTCACTGCCACCTCCAATTCCCGGGTTCAAGCAATTCTCCTGCCTCACCCTCTCTAGAAGCTGGGATTACAGACACACACCACCATACCCGGCTAATTTTTGTATTTGTAGTAGAGATGGGGTTTCACCATGTTGGCCAGGCTGGTCTCGAACTCCTGACCTCAAGTTATCTGCTGGCCTCAGTCTCCCAAAGTGCTGGGATGACAGGTGTGAGCCACTGCACCTGGCCCTGTGCACTGTTTTTTAACAGGACTGCTGAAGGCCGAGCCAGAGCAGGGCTCCCACTTCACCACAGCGTCACATGCCTGTGTTCTGTCTCCACACCCTTCTTCCCTTTAAGAAACTAGTTTCAAAGTGAGCAGTCTCGCTGAAAAGTGAGGTGATAAACTGGATCTGGAAACTGGTGACCTTAGATGCTTCTTTTAGGAGCATGTGCATTTTAATAGGGACAGGGAGTAATTCTCCGATGATGGAAGTTTGCGAGTTGGAAAGCAGATGTATTTGGGAAAGTGCTTTCTTATGTGTTCCCATCACATTGCACGGGTCAAAGCCAGCACCTTCCCTGCCACCCATGCATGTAGCCATGAGCTCCTGATTCTCCTCTGCAACCCTGGACCCATTAGCACACAACACAGTGCACGTCCCTGTGGTACCAGCTAAGTGGGGAGGGAGGGATGCTGTGGGCTGGGAGGCCTGTGAGTTAGTGGAGGAGACACCATAGCTAAGCCTTTCATGTCCAGGGCTAGGGCGTGAGCTGACCCAGATGGAACGCACTGGGAGGAACCAGCCTTGCTCTCCTGCGGTCTTCCTTTCCATGGTGGCCTGCCCCCTCACCAGAGTATAACACTCTTCTCAAAAAAATGTTTGTTTTGGAGACAGGGTCTCGCTCTGTCACCCAGGCTCAAGTTTTTTATTGTGGTAAAAGACATGTAAGATTTACCATCTTGTACTTTGGGAGGCCGAGGCACGTGGATCACTCGAGGTCAGGAGTTCAAGAGCTTCCTGGCCAACATGATGGAACCCTGTCTCTACTAAAAATACAAAAAATTAGCCAGGCATGGTGGTGGGCACCATGCATTTACTGAGCCATTTGTAAATTGGAGAGACTGTAGTTTCTCCTTTCCTTTCCTTGGAGACGGAGTTTCACTCTTGTCACCCAGGCTGGAGTGCAGTGGCGTGATCTTGGCTCACTGGAACCTCCCTCCGCCTTCCAGGTTCAAGTGATTCTCCTGCCTCAGCCTCTGGGGTATCTGGGACCACAGGTGCTTGCCACCATGCCTCCCAAAGTGCTGGGATTACAGGCGTGAGCCACTGCGCCTGTCCCTGTTGTCTTCTTTCTAGAGGAGAAAGACACTCAGTGAGGCAGAGACCGGGTCTGTCCTGTTTCTCACCAATCCCCTTGGGCCCTAGCGTGGCTCCTTGCACACAGAAATTGCTCAGTAAATGCTGGTGAATGAGTGTCTCTCGATGCCACAGGAGAGAAGACAAACCCACAGCCGTGCAGTGGCGTCTGCAGTCACGCCGTGTGCATCCCATGGGGAACCTGGGTCCAGGGCTCTCCTTTCACGGAGCCAAGCCGCCCCCTCTGAAAAGACAAAAGGAAAAACAGAGAGAGATACCATAAGGGAGCTTACATGCTCCTGAAACCAAAATAATGTTTGTGGAAATGGTAGGTTGGTGTTGGGAAATGAAACGTAAAATTACATCCTTCATGTAACTTCTTGTATCATGATCTCTGCTGAAGACTGTGAAAAATTGGAAGACTGGGGTTGGGAGGTACCTCAAGATTCATCTATAGTAATTACCCACTGGATGATTTAATCTTTTCTGCAGCAAGTGTGAAGGGGAAACATGTTAGGAATTTGTTGCTTTTAATGTATTGTATGTGAGAAACTCGGGGCTAAGTTATATCTAAAATAAAAGTCAGTGCCTTGGAGTAGGAGGCTAAGGGGCTTGCTCATGAGGTCTATGCGTGAAGCTTGGGGTCTGGGTTCTGGGCATCTATTTTGAATGTTCAGGGCCCCTCTTTGCTATTACAACATTAAGAATGTTCCAGATGGTGCAGGGAGCTAGACCATGGCTCTCCAAAGAGGTCAGGTGTCACTATGGGGTTGGCTCTGCCACTGAGCCTACCCTACATATGTCTGCCTTTAATTTATTTTAGGAGTTGTATGGCGGCATCTTCATGGGTCTGGAGGAGGGACACGTGCTCGTCACTTTCTTCTGCAGGTAGGAGCGTCAGCCCCGTGAAGTCGGGAACCCCCGGCCCCAGGTGGTGGGAAGGCTTGTGCTGGCTTCTAAGCTGCCCACTTCTAAGTGACTAAAAATGATGCATGAAAATAGGAGCTGAAAATGTCACCACCCACCTCCCAAACTTTCCAAGAAAAAAAATGAAACACTGGCCCGGGGAATGCAGTCTCTGAGCAAAACGAAGCAGCAGCAGTTTATTTGCAGCCAGAGACAAGATTTCCCTTGAAATCGGTGTTGCTCATGACCATCTTTATCCACTGTCCACACACAAATAGATCCCTGAATGCATCTCTGTGGCTAAAGCCCATTCAGTTGCGTTGAATCAGGCCCCACCCTCACACCCAGGGGTGATGTGGCAGGAATGCTATATAATATGCCACTTAAAATCTGTGAGCCTCAGGGTCCTCATTTATAAAGGGGAGATCCTTTTTGCCCAGGCTGCCATCCAGCATGGGCATGAAATTCTGTGCAGAGCAGTGCTGTGTATCAGTTACCCTGGACAGCATCCCTTTATCACTGCGACCTTCAGTCCTTCTCAAGGTCTCATCTGATGAGTGAGAATTGGGGCCACGGCCTCCTCAGCTCAGGGGAGCTGAGCCAGCTGTCCTTTGGTCCCTCCTCCCCAACAGGGACTCCCTGGCAATCACCGACCTTGGCATTGATCACTCTCTTTATGGAAAATCAAAGGAACTCTTATCAATAAAAGTTAGGCAGGGGTTGTGGGAGTATACAGCATCCTGACTAGCATGGGCCTTCATCCTAAAGGGTCACATAAGTTATTGAAAAGTTGTGCCCAGGCACAATGGCTCATGCCTGTAATCCCAGCACTTTGGGAGGCTGAGGTGGGTGGATCACCTGAGGTTGGAAGTTCAAGACCAGCCTTACCAACATGGAGAAACCCTGTCTCTACTAAAAATACAAAATTAGCTGGGCATGGTGGCGCATGCCTGTGATCCCAGCTATTTGGTAGGCTGAGGCAGGAGAATCCCTTGAACCTGGGAGGCGAAGGTTGCAGTGAGCCAAGATTGTGTTATTGCACTCCAGCCTGGGCAACAAGAGCAAAACTCTGTCTCAAAAAAACAAAAAAAGAAAAGAAAGGAAGGAAGAAAAGCAATGTTGTAAATATATGACTCATAGAGCCTAGCAACCTCAGAGTTGGAAGAAGAGCCAAAAGGCGTTTGATCCACCCTCGTGTTCAGGGGTAAGGCAGGCAGAGATTGTTACCCCCAAAACAGGAGAAAACTGAGACCCACCCCAAAGGCCACCCTGCAACCCAATCTTCCTCCTGGACAAGACCGAGAAGATTTGGGCTGTGCCCCCAAACACTGACCTATTTTTGTAAGACTTATTTTTTTGTGTGTTTATTTTTAGTTAACAGGATCATTTTAAGGTCCTCAGGATTAGTAGTGAGCCTGCAAAGCCAGCCCTGCTATTAACTAGAGTGGTCCAACAGGAGGCAGATACTGTCAGGGGTGGTAGGGGGACAATAAGATTCTCAATCAGGCAGGAGTGGAGAGGACCTGGCAGGTGTGGAGCTGGATGTGTGGGTGAAGAAGTTTGCTGACAGCTCTGTTATTAGTGCCTTGGGTTCTTGTAATCTCTTGGGATAGAAATCAAGAGAGGTGACTGGGCAGAGTGGCTCACGCCTGTAATCCCAGCACTTTGAGAGGCCAAAGCAGGTGGATCACTTGAGGTCAGGAGTTCGAGACCAGCCAGGCCAACATGGTGAAACCCTGTTTCTACTAAAAATACAAAAATTAGCCAGGTGTTGTGGTGGGCACCTGTAGTCTCAGCTACTAGGGAGGCTGAGGCAGGAGAATCGCTTGAACCTGGGGGGTGGAGGTTGCAGTGAGCCGAGATGGTGCCACTACACTCCAGCCTGGGCAACAGAGCGAGACTCCATCTCAAAAAACGAAAAACAAAAACAAAATTCAGGAGCCTCTAGTATCTGGGAGCAGCCCCTGAGAGATACCAGCAAAGAACCCAGGGCCTCAGGCCTACAACTGCTGGGAGCTAAATCTCCGCACACCTAAATGGGCCTGGACGGGGATCCCGAACTCCAGAGGAGACTGCAGCCCCAACTGACACCTCGATGTCACCTAGCGACCCCTGAGCAGAGGCCCTGCTAAGCTGTGCTGGAGTTGACACCCAAAGAAGCTGTGAGATCATCAGTGGGTGTGATTTGAAGCTGCTAAGTGTGCTAGCGGTGATTTCTTACGCAAGACCAGAAAGTGAATACAAGTATATTACTCTTTCGTAAGAGAGGGACTTGGTGTTCATTGAATGTACACACGTGAAAGTGCTCTGGGAGGACTCAGGGAGACTCGGGACGGTGGTTGCCTACTGCATGAGAGGCTGGGGTAGAGGGGGGCTTCGCACGCAGAGCCCTCACTTGCTCTTCTGTTTTTGAAAAATTTAAATGTCGACACCTGTTCAAGAGTGAATGAACTGACGATTATGTCTGCTCGTAGTTCTTGAGCTCTTCCTAAGCGTCAGGTATCCTTTTAGGCACAGCATAGGAATAACTCTTTTTTTTTTTAATTTAATTTTTTGAGATAGAGTCTTGCTCTGTTACCCAGGCTGGAGTGCAGTGGTGTGATCTCGGCTTACTGCAACCTCTGCCTCCAGAGTTCAGGCGATTCTCCTGCCTCAGCCTCCCGAGAAGCTGGGACTACAGGCACACACCACCACACTCAGCTAATTTTTGTATTTTTAGTTGAGATGGGATTTCATCATGTTGGCCAGGCTGGTCTCGAACTCTTGACCTCAGGTCATCCACCTGCCTTGGCCTCTCAAAGTGCTGGCGTGAGTCACTGCACCCGGCCTGGAAATAACTCTTTTAACACTTCCCACAACTCTGTAAGGTAGGTGCAGGGAAACTGAGGCCTGTGCAAAGGTGTGATGCACCCTGGCTCTCAGAGAAAGCCTTAGAGCTGGGATTCAGGCTGCCAGGCTCCAGGTCACAACCATCTCCTCTGCCCTATCCCTTCCAGTCACATCTCCCTGGGCAGGGAAGTCACAGAGGAGCTGGTACAGTAGCTGTTGGTGGAAGAAGAACACAGCATCTAGACTCAGAAGAACGTGGGCACTGGGGAGCCCCATGAGAGCCTTAGAAATTCCACATTGGGAGCCCGCAGTCACCTTTCAACCACCAGACTTAGCGAAGAGGCTCCTCATGCCCCAATTCTTTCTTGCTTGATTTTTTTTTTTTTTTTTTTTGAGACAGAGTTTTCACTCTTCTTGCCCAGGCTGGAGTGCAGTGGCGCGAACTCGGCTCACTGCAACTTCCCCCTCCCTGGTTCAAGTAATTCTCCTTCCTCAGCCTCTTGAGTAGCTGGTATTACAGGAGCGTACCACCACGCCAGGCTAATTTTTGTGTTTTTAGTAGAGATGGGGTTTTACTATGTTGGCCAGGGTGCTCTTGAACTCCTGACCTCAGATGATCCACCTGCTTCAGCCTCCCAAAGTGCTGGGATTACAGGTGTGAGCCCACGTGCCTGGCCTCTTCCCTTGATCTTTAGAATGTGTATCTGTCTCCTTCGTCATTATCAGTCCTTTAATTTCATTATTGTCCCCTGTATTCGCTCCTGAATCCCCTGTGTTAAAACTTCCAAAACAGAAAAATCTCTTTTGATTTTAAAAACATTTGTTCTTTTAAGAAGTCCTTTACATCATTCCATTCCTATGAACAAAGAGAGATTTCTAACATTGTTATTTTATGTATGTGAGTTCGTTTTTGTCAGCAGATTCTTTGAGTTTCTGTATGTTGTGATATTATTTTTTGAAGCCCATATGCAAGAATTGTTTCATGGATGCCATTTCTGATCTCAGTGTGTTTTTCTCTGGTTAATAAAAACCACAGTGCATAACTCAGTTATATAAATATGACACTTCCCTCAGCTTCCAGCATGACACAATGATCAATTCAGCAAGTTTACATCTTCCTTCATTTTCCCCTTTTATTTCTTTGCCTGAATTTCCCTGGGGACAGCCCTCCAAATAATTTCTTTAGTAGATAAGAACTGTGTTTCTGCTGGTTTGATTTCCATGCCGGTATGCAGCTGCAGAAGGTTTCTGCTGTTTCATGTGTCCCCTAACTGTGAAGCACTATTCACGGGTGGCCCCCACCAATACCATGTGGTTTCCATCATAGTTTTCTTCTTTCCCTCTTCCTCCCCATCCCCTTCCCAGTAAAGCATCTTGAATAATGACCAAAAGGGCAGAAGAGCAGAGGGATGGAGGGGCTGGAGACTCCAAAGTTGGACTCCTGGGTTTGTCACTTACTCGTTAGCTGTGTGACACTGGTGTGACCCCTTTGGTTCTTGGATTCTGTACTTTGTGTGGATCATCTCTCCCTCTGTGTAGTGTCACGGGGACATGGAAAGTCTTTACATAAGATGGTTGCTATCTGGCCAGGCACAGCGGCTCACACCTGTAATCCCAGCACTTTGAGAGGCCAAGATGGGCAGATCACAAGGTCAGGAGTTCGAGACCAGCCTGACCAACATGGTGAAACGCTGTCTCTACTAAAAATACAAAAATTAGCCAGGCATGGTGGCGTGTGCCTGTAATCTCAGTTACTAAGGAGGCTGAGGCAGGAGAATTGCTTGAACCTGGGAGGCAGAGGTTGCAGTGAGCCAAGGCTGTGCCACTGCATACTAGCGTGGGTGACAGAGTGAGACTCCATCTCAAAAAAAAAAAAGGTTGCTATCAAACATGATTAGTTAGCACTCGGCAGGTACACACAGAGGCTTGGGGGAGCCTCCTTGCATCCTCTTGTTGGATGGCTGGGGTGTCCACTGGGTGACTGTGAGATGTTGTCCGTGACAGCAAATAGGTGGTTATGGCCAGGCACACACTGGCCCCAAAGTCGAGTCCTCGTAGATTCTGATAGCCTGGAATCATTCACGGTTTTTGTTTTTGAGACAGGGTCTCACTCTGTCACCCAGGCTGGAGTGCAGTGGTGTGATCATAGTTCATTTTAGCCTCAACCTCCTGGGCTCAAGTGATCCTCCTGCCTCAGTCTCCTGACTAGCTGGGACTACATGTGCATGCCACCACACCTGGCTAATTTTTAAAATTATTTTGCAGAGATGGGATTTTGCCGTGTCACCCAGGCCTGGGCTGGTCTCGAACTTCTGGACCCAAGCAATCTGCCTGCCCTGGCCTCCCAAAAGTGCTGAGATTACAGGCGTGAGCCACTGCGCCCAGCATGGATTTGTTTTGTTGTGTTGTGTTGTGTTTTTTTTTTTTTTGACATATTTGTACATCTACCAATGGCTATGATGTGCTGAAGGGAATCTCAGGTGTTCAACTATTTGATGCTTGGGGTGACTGACTGCAAGGGGACCTCAAAGGACTGTAAAGAAAACATTGCTGGTCCTAATACACCTTGGCTAAGTGTTTCAGATGCAGCAGACACCTCATGACTGGATGAGGAAACTTTACCTGTAACGTGCAGGGGCACACATCCTGTACCTTCTTCCTGTGCTAACCTGTGTGGATGTGTGTGTGCCCAGCATGCAGAGGTGCTGGGTTCAAGTCAAGGGTGGATTAAGCCAGGCTCTTGGCTGGGTGACGACTTTGTGTGTCGTTACATTTGTAGGGTGCTGGGTTTGGCGGCCCTCCTGGTTCACATGATTCTCTTATAGTGATGGCCCTGACACTCGAGGGTGGTTCCCTGAGACCCGTGAGTGTGTTCTGAGACCTACCTCCCTGGCCATAGCTGGCTGGTCCTCATGGTGAGCATCTACCCATGTGACTTCACTTCTCTCCAGGTCTTTGAGAATCAACAATGAGTAGTTACTGGTCACCATTGTCCTATTCCTTTCTGATTCCTGGGAGGATACAGGAGCATATTACTGAGCAAGTGATGTGTGACTTGGGCCAGACAGGGTAGATGGCGGTTGGCTTGGCAGGAGAAGGGAAGAGGAATGAGCATTGGTGGGGTGTTTGGGAGGAGGTTGGGAGACCTGGCAAGTTAGGCAGGAGGGGCACATTGGGGAAAGCTGGGGCATGGTAAGGAGCCAGGAGCTTGGAGAGGGGCTCGGAGCTCAGCTCAGGGTCATGCTGGTGGGCTCAGCATGCGATCACTGACATCTCCTCTCGAGGCCAGCAGCATCTCAGTCCTCGTTGGACTGAGGCCTTTGCAGCTCCAAAAACTGAGGGCCACACATGGACGACAACAGGGTTTGGATTCCAAAGAGGATCCAGACATCCCCCAGCTTCTTCGTGCGTCTGGAAAGCCCCGTCAGTTGTCTTCTCTTAGCCTTTTACGTTGAACTCGCAATGTCCTTTACCCTCCCTTCACTACTCTGTTGGGGAACTGGCAAAGCAGAGCCCCTGGGGTGTGATGATGTTTCCTGCAAGCTGGGAGAACTTATATGTGTTATGTACTTTAGTGCACAGTCTTCATAAAACCGAGAACTGTGTTATTTAAAACCAGTTTCATTTCATTTTAAACATATCAAAGTTGCTGGTCTTAACTCAAGGACTCTAGCATCTAAGGTTTGATGTGGCGAAAGGGTGGTAGAGGAGACAGGAGAAGCAAATACCATTTGGAGAGACTGAGGCACAAAGAAGATGCTAGCATGGGGGTGTGGGGGTCTTGGGGAGGTTTAGGGTTCTGGTCAGGTGGCCAAAACATTTCTGATTTTCCTCTTACAACCCTTGAAACAATACCCTCCCAGAGCACAATGGCAAAGTGAGCTGTGCAGACTCCAGAGTTCCCTGGGATTTGCTCAGGAAGCCCCCAGCTCCCGCTCAGTAAATGTGACCTGGGCTCTTGTAATACTCACTGCATAAGGGTCCCCCAGGTTAGAGTCTGGGATCATCACAACCAGGTGTATGGAGTGATCTGGACTTGTTGAATTGGGGATCCCTAGATTTGGAATGCAGAGACATTGTGGCTCCTGTCTGCTTAAGAACCAGCTCTTGACCATTCAGGTCAGCAGAGGAATATGATCATGATGCACTGCAGACTTGATCTCCCAGGTTTGGCCCGAATGTCCTTCCTATCTCAGACTCCCAGTACCTGGGATTTCCTGGACCTTCTTCCTCTGTTTTTCTTTCTAAGCCCAATTTCTGTTTGTTTCCACAGTACTTAGAGTGACTTTCTATTGTTTTTCTTCTTTATTCCTTTCTCTCTCTCTTCTCCTCTGTTCCTTCCTTCAGGCTGAAGTTGACCTTGTCGTTAATTTTTTGTCACAGTCCAGCCTGTGTGTGACAAATGGAGAGAGCAAGAGAAAGAGAGAGAAAAAGATCTTAATTCTGAAATTAATTATCTTTAACCTTTTCACTCCCACTTATTTATGTACTGGTCTTTAACAATGCTTGTTATAAAAAAAAAATAAAAGAAGCAGCTCCTTAGTGGGGCACTTCTGTGTGGGGAGCTCTGGGACAGCCGTCTTCCTGGCCTCTCCTCTCCCAGCTTCACTCTGTGCTCCCTTCTCTGTCTGGATGCATTGTGTGTGGTGTGTGCCTGGCCCACAGCAGCTTCCAGTGCTCCTAGGATGAAGGCGCACCCCTGCAGCTCCAGGCTGGCCCGGGCAGCCCCTTTCCCTCCAGCCCCTCCCCTCCCCTCCCACTCCACTGTCCTAAATGTCTGTCCCAGCCTGTATTAGTCCATTATACTGTTATGAAGAAATACCCAAGACTGGGTAATTTTTAATAAATTAAGTTTTTTTAGAAAGAGGTTTACTGGACTCACAGTTCCACATGGCTTGGGAGGCCTCACAATCATGGCAGAAGGTGAAGAAGGAGCAAAGGCACATCTTACATGGTGGTGTTATAAGTAGAATTTTCAATGCCGCAAAAGAAGTAGCACTTGAATATAAATTTCCTCAGCAAGGCAATTTACTTCTATAGAAGAGTGTGGCTCACAGATGGAACAATTGTGAGCACACACCTGCTCAAGGAGGGAAAGGGGTACTGATGCCTGATGGAGGTTGCCCCTACTGCTGTGTCATTCCCCTATTGGCTAAGGTTAACTGCACAGTCTAGTCTAATTCCGATTGGCTATTTTAAAGGGAGCAGATGTACGAGCTGGAATGGTGGGGTGGGTAGTTTGGCGGAAAGGACGGTTACAGGCAGGTCAGGGCATGTAAGCAGGGGTCAAAGCAGGTGACTGGAGCAGGTGACTGGAATGAGTCAGGACAGGGCAGGGGACCTGGGGAACAGATGTGAACTACCGATTAGAACTAGTGGAAAAGGTTGTTTACTGAAACTACAAGGAAGTTAAACTTTAAAACAGAGAACTGAAGAATAAGAGAGCTGAACATACATACTGATTCTTTGAAGAGAAACTTGGGGTTCCCTGTATCTAACAGGGGCAGGCAAGAAAGCCTGTGCACGGGAGCTGCCCTTTATAAAACTGTCAGATCTTGTGAGACTTATTCACTTTCATGAGACCAGCACAGGAAAACTCGCCCCCATGATTTAATTACCTCCCACTGGGTCCCTCATACAACATGTGGGAACCACAGGTCAAGATGAGGTATGAGTAGGGACACAGCCAAACCATATCACAGCCCAACTCTCATTTTCCATTTCACTTCTGGGCCTTTCTGTACTTTTGCTAAGAACTCCTCTTCCCTTGTATTTCAAATCTCAATTTAAATGCCACTTCCCTGGGGAGAGCCAATGATGTCAGGGCTGCCCAATATATTCCCACAATGCTAAGGACCTCTCCTTGGTGTCATTTGTGAAGGCTATATTTAACAGCATGCATTTTCTCAAGCCCCTTCTATTCAGACAAGGTGTCCTTTGCCTCAGGGGCAATTAGCATTGCTTCAGGAGGAACATGAAGAGAAAAGAATCAGGGCTTGGATTTTGTATGCAAAGTAGGACTTGTTAGGCCTTCGGCAGAGTTACTCAGCCTGGGCGCTGTGGACATTTGGGGTAGGGTGTCAGCAGCATCCTTGGCCTCTACCCACAGACAGGTAGAGGGGCCACTCCCCGGCGTCCAAGTCCAGATGATCAAAAATGTCTCCAGACACCACCCAATGTCCCCGGGGAGGCAGAATCATCCCAGCTGAGAACCCCTCATCTGGCTTTCATAGTCTTGAAAGCCAACTTTTTATTTTTATTTTTTGGGCAAGGAAAGGATCTTCTAAATAGTCTTGAAAGCCAACTTTTTATTTTTATTTTTTGGCATGGAAAGGATCTTCTAAATTAGCAAAGCTCCCCTTTGGGAAAGGAAAATAAAAACTCAGAACCCCAATTCCCTCGGCCAAAAGAAAGAAATGAGGCTGCAAGCTGAGTCATGCAAGAGGCTCCCTTTCCTTTTGTTCCCAAGCAGAGAGCTACAGAGAAAAGGTTAAATATCTCCACGGGTAGCTAATCCAGTGTTCACCGTATCTTATGTGAAGTACTGATTTACTCAGTGCTACACAAATACGTGATTGACTACTCCCCTACCTGCTGCCTCTCCCTTGCAACATGTGGATTCGGTAACCACACACTCCCTCCTGCCCCTTCAGTTCACTCTTCCGCTTTAAATATGGAAGCCCTCAAAATCATCTTTGGAGAAAGGCACAGACTTCTCTCTGGGACATGTCCTTAATCTTGGCAAAATAAACTTCTAAATTAATTGAGACCCATCTCAGATACTTTCTGGTTTACACCTTTATATGCCAAGAATGGAGAATGTGAACCAACCCCCCAAATTGGAGACAGGTCTCAGTCAATTTAGAAAGTTTATTTTTCCAAGGTTTAGAACATGTGCCAACGACACTGCCTCAGGAGTTCCTGAAGACATGTTCCAAAGATGGTCAGAGCACAGTTAGGTTTTATACATTCTAAGGAGACATAAGACGTCCATCAACAAATATAAGATGACCATTGGTTCCCTCTGTAAAGGAGGGACCACTCAATGCAA
>CAUYLG010047531.1:0-10457 GCA_963573385.1 Cacajao melanocephalus | reverse complement strand
GAATACTATGCAGCCATAAGAAACGATGAGTTCATGTCCTTTGTAGGGACATGGATGAACCTGGAAACCATCATTCTCAACAAACTGACACAAGAACAGAAAATCAAACACTGCATGTTCTCACTCATAGGTGGGTGTTGAGCAATGAACATGTGGACACAGAGAGGGAAGCATCACACACTGGAGTCTCTTGGGGGTGGCTAGGGGACGGACAGTTGGAGGGAGGGTGGGGAGGGATAATGTGGGGAGAAATGTCAGGTATAGGTGATGGGGGGATGGAGGCAGCAAACCACCTTGCCATGAATGTACCTATGCAACAATCTTGTATGATCTGCCCATGTACCCCATAATCTAAAGCACAATAGAAAAAAATGTAAGCACAAAGTCAGGCAACAAAGAGAAGAACATACAAAAAAGAAATACATATGTGTGTGTGTGTGTGTGTGTGTGCACGTGTGTGTGTGAAGATAACAACTATTTTCTATTGATTAATTAATTCATTCAGCAAATATTTCTTATGCATTTTGTGCCAGGTACTGTTATTAATCTAGGAGACACAGTTATAAATAGGACATCTCATGAAACCTCTGTACTCACTCACAGAAATTTCCAGGAAGTGGATGTGTATGCAAAACCTCATGAAAGGCCTTATAGTGGTTTCTTTCAGAAGTATACTGTTTCAGAGTAAAAGTTATACCATTTGAGTCAGAATCGATGGAAGAGCAGAAGAGAAGAAGGGGGTGTGCGAGAACATGTTTGAACTTAAATCTCACGGAACTGAATCAAAACAGAAGCCATATTTCTAGGACTTTAGGTAACAAAGTCAGGGAGTTTGAGAAATTAAGAGGTAAAGAAACACAAGGAGAACATACAGGCTTGGACTGGAGAAACAAAACAAACTGTCACAAAATGAAGTTGGAGTTCAAGAAAAGAGCCTGTAGACTCACAAGAGGCACCGGGAAGAAAATGGTTCCAAAATCTTCCAAAGGTGTTTCACTTTCAGCATTGTGAGATAATATGCTTCAGAGTTATCTTAGCATACACACACAATGTACTGACAAAGCCAGGAAGCTAATTACAGTAATGCACCACATAATGACATTTTAGTCAATGATGGACTGAATATATTACAGTGGTCCCATAAAATTATTATGTAGCATTTGTAGTAACCTGATACATGGTACTTGGTATTGACATTGCAGACAGTCAGTATTGGTGCTGGGAGTTTGGTTTTCCATATAAAAATATATAAATAATATTATACATACAATCTAGGTTTTTGTAAGTACACTCTAAGATGTTTGCACAATGCTAAAGTCACCTAAAGATGCATTTCCCAGAGCTTATCTGCATTGTTTAGTGATGCATGACTGTACATAATCCAAACATGAAAAATCTGACTGCTTTATAGTTTAATCTGTCATACTTTTTAACCTGAGAATTAGTCATGCTGTTTCAGAGATTATTTGATCCCTTAGAATGAACTCTGAACAAAATAGTACTTAAGGTTTGCCATCAACCATTGTATTGTGAAAGGGCCATAAATCTGAAATATAATAATAATAGCCTTTCTTCCCCCTAACTTATATATACTTTGCAGGCAACAGAAACTATTCTAAGAACATTACCTACATAATTTTATTTTCATTTAAATCTCAGAACAATCCAAAAAGAAGTTTCTAATCCCATTATAGAGAGGTAGAAATTGAGGCAAAGGGAAGCTGAGTATGTTTCCAGGGAAACACAGTAGGTTGCAGTAGGATGCACATTAGAATTTAAACTCAATAATTCTGTCTCCAAAGTCAGATTTATTTTGAAAGATTATTCTTATATTTTTTGTTTTAGGGAAAAGATATAGCCTAAGTAAGAAGACCACAGGGAGTGGTGATCTCATATGAACAGCATTTTCCTTGGGAACATTTGTCCAAAGGAAGCAGTGAGAATTGTAGAACAGCGTGGCTGCCTAAAATGAAAAGTAATAGTTGAGGTTCACAACAGGCTAACAAGAAGTAAGAGAATTTGTTGTTAGTAGATCTTCCTTACAAGAAATACTAAAGGGAGTCCTTCAAGCTGAAATGAAAATTCACTAGACAATAACTCAAGTCTACAGGAAGCAAAAAAGAATCTCAAAAAGGTAACAACATAGGAAATATAAAAGAGTATAAATGTATTTTTATGAATCATTTTATCTTCTATCTGATTTTAAGAACATTTCCACAAAGCAATAACAAAAATCTTTGCTGGTATGCATATAATGTATAAAGATGCTAAACGTCACTAGTCATTAAGAAAATGCCAAATGTAACCACAATTAGATAACACTTCACACCCACTAGGATGGCTATAATAAAAAAAAAAAACACAGTTAATAATAATTATTGGCAAAGATATAGAGAAAATGGAAGGCTCATACATTGATGATGGGAATATTAAAAGATAAAGCCACTTGAAAAACAGTTTAGAAGTTCCTCAAAAAGTTAAACACAGAGTTACACATAAACCAGCGATTCCACTCTTAGATATATACACAAGAGCATTTTAAATACATGTCCACATAAAAATTTGTGTATGAATATTTATAGTGACATTATTCATAGTAGCCAAAAAGTAGAAACAACTCAAATGCTTATAAAATAATGAATGGATAAATAAAATGATAGCAATATAATAAAATAATATTCAGGCCAGGTGCGGTGGCTCATACCTATAATCCCAGGACTTTGGGAGGCTGAGGCAGGAGGATTGGTTGAGGCCAGGAGTTTGAGATGAGTCTGGGCATTATAGTGAGAACCCATATCTACTTAAAAAAAAAAAAACTTAGATGGGCATGATAGCATGTGCCTGTAATTCCAACTCCTTGAGAGGCTAAGTCAGGAGAATTCCTTGAGCCCAGGAGTTCAAAGTTGCAGTGAGCTATGATCATGTCACTGCACTCAAGCCTTGGTGACAAAGTGAGACCTTGCCTCTTAAAAAAATGAATAAAAATAGAAAATAATGAAATATATTCAGTCATAAAAAGAATGAAATACTGATAAGTGTTAGAATGTGAATGAATCTTAAAAACATTATGTAAGTGAAATAAGCTAGACATAAAAGGCCACATATTGTCTGATTCAATTTTTATGAAATGTCCATAGTAGGCCATTCCATAGCAATGAAAAATAGATCAGTAGTTACTAGGGACTGGGGTGAGTGGAGAATGGGAGTTACTGCTCATGAGTACAGAGTTTTTTTATGGGGTGATGAAAATATTCAGAAATTTATAGTGGTTATGGCTGCACGCATTGTGGATATACTAAAAACTACTGAATTGTATACTGTAAAGGGCTAATTTTGTGAAAAGTGAATTATATCACAATAAAAAATCTATGAATAAGGGAACAAATGTATAACACAGGTTAATGAAAATATAACATAATATTTACAGCAACAACAATATCAAAAAGGTGTATGGAGAAAATGTTTCTTCCTCTTTAAGAATCCTCTGCCAGTGGTGGCACTTAGTAACCTAGTTATAAAATGGCGATACAATATCTGAAAGTAAAAAGATCATTGGGAGGAAGTTGTATTGCATTTTACTATGTTGTTTAATCTTTCGAGTATGCCAGAAGGAAATCCAGAGGCAGCCATAAGAATCTGGGCCAATAAACCATATATTGATGGTGGAATTTTTACAGGTTTTAGTAAAAATGCTTTTTTTTTTTTTCCTTTTGTGAGCAAAGAGAGAGACAGCTTTCAGAGTTTATATATTGATATTAGAGGACAATTAATACTTAAAAACTTGGAAAGTCATCCACAAATCAGTTATCAATTTGTACATATAAGGCATTTTCACTTTGATATTTGTTTGCATTTGTTACCCAATATAAAAGTTTAAAAGAAAAAAAGTGTATTATGTCACATCCTTCCCATACTTACAACCCTCACATGACTATAGCTACGCTAAGAATGAATGCAAAGAATGAACCCTGGCCTTCAAGGCACCACTTTAACCCACTTCTTTAATCTCATCTAGTACCCTTTCTCATACCATTAAGGCATGATCAACATATTCCTTTCATTTCCAAGTTCCTTCCCTTCTTGTATTTTTGCCCATGTGGTTTCTTTGTCCTAATGGCTCCTTACTCAGTCAACATATGCGCAACTCCCTTTCAGGTCACAAGTCAAATTTTTACCTCCTTAAATGATTCATTTCTGATTTCATTCTCTACTGCATATGTATGGCAGGGATGCACTGTATGAAACTGCTCAATGTCATTACTCTGTAGGGATGTACAAATCAAAATAATATTTTTTAAATAATGTTTTCTATAGCTTTTTGTTGAGTTGTTGTATTTGGTGGTCGTGGTCGTGGGCAGCTGAACAGAAGACAATTTTCATTCTTTAGTTGCAAATGGACCTGTCGAGGTAGACCCAAAGTTTGAAAATATAATGATTTCCTCAGAGTGTTGGAGCTATCGTCCACAACACTGTCATGTTCAGTATCTTGATCTCTGAGGTGAGGAAAAGTGGTCAAAATAAAAAGAATTAAGAATTGTAGCCAGTCTCTCTTAAAGGGAAGCAAAATGGATAAATACATCCTGATACACAATGTGGAAGAAATAAAAATCCTAAAATAAAATCATTTGCTCTTTATTTTAATATTACATTTGCCTTTTGAAAAGATATTTCTGACAAAGAATTCTACCATAAGATATAGCATTTTTTAAAATAAACTTTTAAGAAGAGCTTTACATTTACAGAAAGTTTGCAATGATACAGAAAGTGTCTGTACGTTCCACATCAAGTTTCTCCTATAATTAATATCTTGCATTAGGATGGTACATTTATCACAGTTAATGAACCAATATTGGTACATTATTACTAACTAAAGTCCATATGTTCTTTAGATTTTTTTAGTTTTTACCTAATTTTCTTTTTCTGTTCTAGGATTCATCCATGATACCACATTACATTTAGTCGTCATGTCTTCTTATGCTCCACTTTCTGAAACTTTCTTTGTTTTTAATGACCTTGACAGTTTTGAGGAGTACTAATTAGGCATTTTGTAGAATATCCTTTAATTGATATTTTTCTCATGTTTTTCTTGTGATCTGCAGGAGGATGACCACAGATGCAAAGTGCCATTCTCATCACATCATATCAAAAGTACATGATGCCCATGTGTCTTATTACTTATGTTAACATGATCAACCAGCTGAGATGGTTTTCTCCACTGTATAGTTCCTATTTTTCCTCTGCCCATACCCAGTGTAGCCCACACTTCAGAATTGAGTGTTATGCTACAACACCTTGAGGGCAGAGTCTATATAAATATTTGAAATTTGTATTTTATGAGAGATTTTTCTCTTTTCCCCTATTATTTTTAATGTGATTATTGATTTATATTAGTATGGACTTATTTATTTTATATTTTTGGTTATACTTTGATATTGCTTTATTTTGTTACTGAAATTGTGCCATCTTTAGCCACTGGGAGCCCTTTCTAAGTTGGCTCCAGAAATCGGTCTTTTTATTCTCAGCATTTTCTTAATTTGTGGTACTACAATATGCTCCACATTTCCCTTGTATATTACCTACCCTATTTCTAGAATCAGCCATTTCTCCAAGGAACCTTGGTTCCTTTTTTTAAACATGATATTAGTAATCAAGTTCTGGGTGTGGAGTATGCTCATTGAAGCTAAGGTGTTGTTTCTAGACCCTCTCAACTGACAGAGCAAAGAAATATATGTGTATATGTTAACTTGTGTACACACACACACACACGGAGACATATATATAGCTAAACATGAGTTCAAATTAATGTTTCCAACTCAAATCTATTACACACATGGATAATTCTAACTTCTACTCATTTCTTGCCTGTGACAAGAAACTTGGCTCCCACCATATGCCACCATTTACTTAATTGTTCAGTTTCAAGGTACACAAATAGTGGTTTCAGAATTGTTAACCTTTATCCCCATGGGAAACTATTTTATCCACTAGTGTACAGTGCATATGTACAGATCCTTTTGTCTTTAGTCTTACGGTCTCCACTCCTTTTCAAAATTTCTTATGTCAATATCCTCCCTTTCCTACCTCACCCCTTTAGTGAGGTTTTTGCCTACATTTTAAGTGCAGTTATTTTGTTATAGTCTATATTTTATCCTGGGCTCCCCTGACCTCCTACATGATTTATTTTAAATTTAGATGCATTAAGCTTAACTCTTTCTATTATAAACTTCCATGAATTTTGACAAATGCATGATATCATGAATCCACAGATATAGGTTATATTGAACTTGATCGTAGTAACACACATGAGACAAAGACATACTTTAGGAAGAGATTTTTCTAAACTGATGTTTTTGCTAAACACATTTATTAGAATGGCTTTGCAACATTTTTGATAAAATTTATTTTCCTGTTGTTGTTTCAATTCTTTGTATTATTTTTTCACAAGGTATTTTTCTCCTGAGAAAATAGTAAACTAGTTTATTTTTAATCCTTTTGTAAATTAGTGATTTATAAAACTGTAAACAGTTTATCTTTATATCTCCTAAATGCTTATTCTCTTTTTGATTTTCATACCACTATGTAGTATATTTCTATGTGGTACATAACAGTCTAGTCTGCAACATCATACCTTATCAGGCTAGATTTTGTTTGTTTGCTTTGTTTTGGTTTTCATTTTTTTTTTTGCTGCAACAGAAATACATAGTAATAAATTCATAAAGGAACCTTGAGATAGCATAATGTTTGCAGCTGTTTAATGGATAATAAGTCAGTATTTTATACATATATATATATAAACAGGTAAGTTCTGAGTGTTTTCCTTTTCCGTGTTGCCTTCTGCTTTCCTGCATTAGTGCCAGTCTGCCTGATTCCAGCACAGCAGAGTATCTTTGACTAAGCTGAGTCAGAGATAAGCCTGAAAGTTGATTCATACTCAGCCAAACCTATTAATGACAAATACACTAAACAGTGGCTTTTAATGTGTGGTCCCAGGAAACTTATAAGAAATTCAAAGTATTGTGACTCATAATCACCCCTTACCTACTAAATCAGAAACTCTGGAGGTAGGACCCATCAATCTGTGTTTTAACAGTTCTTCCAGGTTATGCTCAATTTTCATGAGCACTGCATTAGTGGATATTAACCTTTTTCATATCATTCACTACTACATTATCTTTATTTTACTATGAAACTCCATATATATATATATATATATATATATATATATGGAGTCATATATATATGGAGTCATATGTATATATATAGAGTCTATATATATATATATATAGACTCTATATATATATATAGAGAGAGAGAGTCTATATATATATATACATATTTCCCATGGACTTGTTTATCTAAGTCACTGGAACATTCAAATATCCACTTATCAATTTCACTGTAATCTATTTAGAAGTGAATAAAAGCCTTCATTAAAATAGTGTAACTAAAAACTCAATTTATGCTTCTGTATTTGGGGCAATTGTGGGAGGAGGGACAGATGCATGTAGTCCCAATGGTAGATCACTGTGACTCTAGATACCAAGGATCATTAATTTCTTTCTACTCTTTCGGGTCTTTTGTTCACCACTATGACTTAGTAGCAAATTTATTTGTTCTAAAGTGAAGTTTATCTCCTTAGGGAACATAAAGAAGACTGAAGAGTTGTGGGTTAACCCCCTATGCGGTGCATAGAAACAAGCAGCGAGAGCCGGGCTATAGAAAGAGAAATGTGAAAAAGTAAAACAGACACAAGCAAAAAGACATGAAGCAAAAAAGACCATGAAGACACAAGAAAATAGAGAGACAAACACATAAGATTAGTTGTTTTCAAATGGCTCTCTTAAGATCTTCTTCTGCAGAAGAAAACTCTGAAGCTGGTAAAGGTTGGCTCATGAGGTTTAGAAAAAAAGCTGTTTGTGTAACATAATGGTGCAAGGTGATGCATCAAATGCTGATCTGGAAGGTGCAACAAGTTATTCAGAAGATCTAGCTAAGATAATTGATGAAAATAGCTACACTAAATAACAGATTTTCAATGTAGATGAAACAGCCTTCTATTGGAAGAAGATGCCATCTAGGAATTTCATACCAAGAGAGAAGTCAATGCCTGGCATCAAACTTCAAAGGACATGCTGACTCTCTTATTACAGGCAAATGCACCTGTGGACTTTAAGTTGAAACAAATATTCATTTACCATTTGAAAAATCCTAGGGCACTTAAGAATTATTCTCAATCTATACTACCTGTGCTTTGTAAATGGAAGAACAGAGACTGGATGACAGCATATCTGTTTATTTCATGGTTTGCTAAATGTTTTGTCTATTGCTGAGACCTACTGCTCGGGAACAAAGACTCCTTTCAAAATATTACTGCTTATTGACAATACACCTGGTATCTCAAGAGTTACAATAGAGATGTATAAGGAGATTCATCTTGCTTTCATGACTGCAAAACACAACATTCAATCTGTAGCCCATAGATCAAGGAGTAATTTTCACTTGCAGATATTATTATTTAAGAAACACATTTCATAAGGCTATAGCTACCATAAGTAGTAATTCTTCTGATGCATCTGAGTAAAGTAAATCAAAAAGCATCTGAAAACAATTCACCATTCTAGATGCCATTAAGAACATTGTGATTAATGGGAAGAGGTCAAGATATCAACATTAACCGAATTTTGGAAGAAGTTGATTCCAACTTTAATGGATCACATTGAGAGGGGCTAAAGATTTCAGTGAAGGAATTAACTCTAAATGTGGTGGAAATAGCAAGAGAATTAGAAGTAGAGCCTGAAGAAGTGACTGGATTACTGGAATCTCATGCTGAAACTTGAAGAGATGAGGAGCTGCTTTTTGTGGATGAACAAAGTAATTTCTTGAGATGGAAGATAGTCTTGGTGAAGATACTCTGAGCATTGTTGAAATGACAACAAAAGATTTAGAATATTACACACATATGATTGACAAGTCAGTGGCAGAATATGAGAAGAATGACTCTAATTTCTAAGGAAGTCCTACTGTGGGTAAATAGTTATCAAACAGCATTGTATGCTATAGAGAAATATTTTATAACAGGAAGAGTCCATTGATGTGACAAAATTCATTGCTGTATTTTTTACAATTTAAAAAATATTTTTAATTTTGTGGTGCATAATATTGTATATATATTTGTGGTGCACATGAGATACTTTGATATTGACATGTAATGTGTAATAATCACATAATAGTAAATGGGGTATTCATTCCTTGAAATGTTTATCATTTGTGTTATAAACAATCCAATTATACTATGTTAGCTATTTTAAAATATACAATTAAATTATTATTGACTACAGTCACTCTGTTGTGTTGCAAAATATTAGGTTTATTCATTCTTTCTATTTTTGTACTCATTAACGAGGCCAACTTCCCCTCCAAAAACCCCTCCTCAACTGTCCGTAGAATCTAGCAACCCTGTTTCTGCTATTTCCATGATTTAAATACTTTTAATTTTAAGCTCCCACAATATGTGAGAACATGCAATGTTTGTCTTTCTGTGCCTGGCTTATTTCACTTATCATAATGACCTCTAGTTTCATTTGTGTTGTAAATGACAGGATGTCATTCATTTTTGTGGCTGAATGGTACTCTATTGTGTATACGTACCCCATTTTTTATCCATTTATCTATCTGTTGATGGACACTTATTTTGCTTCCAAATTGTGACTGTTGTGAACAGTGCTGCAACAAACATGGGGTACATATATCTCTTTGTCATACTCATTTATTTTCTGGTGGGTATATCCACTGCTGTGGAATTGCTAGATCATATGGTAGCTCTGCTTTTCGTTTTGTGAGGAACCTCCAAACTGTTCTCCATGGTGGTTGTACTAATTAACATTCTTACCAACAGGGTATGAGGGTTCTCTATTCTCCACATCCTCACAAGCGCATCTTATTGTCTGGCTTTTGGATATAGGCCATTTTGCTGGGGTAGGGGGTGAGATGATATCTCATTGTATTTTAATTTGCATTTCTCGGTTGATCAATGATGCCAAGGACCTTTTTGTATGCCTGCTTGTCATTTGTATGTCTTTTTTTGAGAAATATCTATCCAGATATTTTCCTCATTTTTTTCAATCATTTGTTAGACTTTTTCCTATAGAGTTGTTTGAGCACCCCATGTATTCTTGTTATAATTCCGTTGACAGATAGGTACTTTGCAAATATTTTCTTTCATTCTGTGTGTTGTTGCTACATTTTGTTGATTGTTTCCTTTGCTGTGCAAAAACTTTTTAACTCGATGTGATCTCATTTGTCATGATTGCTTTGGTTGCCTGAGCTTGTGGTATATTAATCAAGAAATTCTTGCCCACTCCAATGTCCTGGAGAGTTTTTTCAATATTTTATTGTAGTGGTTTTGTAGTTTGAGGTCTTAGATTTAACTCTTTAATCCATTTGCATTTTATTTTTGT
>CAUYLG010047530.1:0-12840 GCA_963573385.1 Cacajao melanocephalus | reverse complement strand
TGTTCTGTTTTTCAGCTCCATCAATTCATTTATATTCCTCTCTAAGTTGTCCATTCTTGTTAGCATTTCGTTAAATCTTCTTTCAAGGTTCTTAGTTTCTTTGCATTGGATTAGTACATGTTCGTTTAGCTCACAGAAGTTTCTTATTATCCACCTTCTGAAGCCTGATTCTATCAGTTTGTCACACTCATTCTCTGTCAGGCCTTGTTCTCTTGCTGATGAGGAGCTGTGATCCCCTGTAGGAGGAGAGGCATTCTGATTTCGGGTGTTCTCAGCCTTTTTGCACTGGTTTCTTCCCATTTTTGTGGATTTATCCAGCTGTCGTCTTTGTAATTGCCGACTTTCAGATTGGGTCTGAGTGGACGTCTGGCTTGTTGGTGATGAAGTTTTTTCTGTTTCTTAGTTTTCCTTTGGCGGACACCCGTTTCCCACAGAGCTGGACCTTCCTGGTTTGGCTGTGCTTGCTGTGAAACTCTTAGTCCTCAGCGCTTCCAATTGCTGTTCTCCTTGTGGGGTTGGGACCAGCCGAGCCTGACTCAAAGGGCACCCAGTCCGTATACTCTGCACTGAGAAGCACTGCGCCGGGGCGCCGGCAAAACAGTCGCGCCAGCCAAAAGAGTCGCGCTGGCGACTCGTGTGGCTCCTCCGCTCGGTATCTCCCAGTTTGTGGGCAACAGAAATTCGTCTGAAATTGCGGCGTCCACTCGCTCTCTGCGCTTTCACTGGGAGCTACAATCCTGAGCTGCTGCTAACTGGCCATCTTGGATCTCTCTCCACCAGATGTTTAATGGTAGTTGTCATATTAACAGTGATTTATATTACCATGTTATTAGTCTTCCTAAAATCTTTCAATGATAATTATAATTATTGAGCATTTATTGAACACTTAATATGAACCAACCATTATGCTAAGCAGTTTAATCTCACAACAACCCTAAGAGGTGGATATGATTATTTCCCCCCACTTTAGCTAAGGACGCTGAGGCACAGTCCCTCATTGTCTTTAAGGAAATGACCAGATTCCTTGTTCAAGCTTTTTGTGATTTGGTTCTGAGTATCTCTCTGGCCTCATGTCTTCCTGACCTCTCTGTCTGCTGCCTTTTTGCCCCCATTTTTCTTTCTTTTTTTTTTTTTTTTGAGATGGAGTCTTGCTCTGCTCTGTTACGCAGGCTGGCATGCAGTGGCGCGATCTTGGCTCACTGCAATCTCACCTCCCAGGTTCAAGCAATTCTCCCACCTCAGCCTCCAGTGTAGCTGGGATTACAGGGGTATACCACCATGCCTGGCTAATTTTTTGTATTTTTAGTTTCGCCGTGTTGGTCAGGCTGGTCTCGAACTCCTGACCTCAAGTGATCTGCCCACCTCAGTCACCCAAAGTGCTGGGATTACAGGCATGAGCTACCATATGGGCACTTAACCCCCAGTTTTCTTTCCTTTTCTCTTTTTTTTTGAGATGGAGTCTTACTCTGTTGCCCAGCCTGGAGTGCAGTGACACAATCAGCTCACTGCAACCTCCACCTCCCAGGTTCAAGCAATTCCCCCACCTCAGCCTCCTGAGTAGCTGAGCCTACAGGCACCTGCCACCACACCTGGCTAATTTTTGTATTTTTAGTAGAGACAGGGTTTTGCCATGTTGGCCAGGCTGGTCTTGAACTCCTAACCTCAAGTGATCCACCCACCTCAGTCTCTTAAAGTGCTGGGATTATAGGAGTGAGCCACTGTGGCTGGCCATTATTCCCATTTTTCAGAACTCAGTTCAGGCATCACTTCCTCCAGTAAGTTTTCCTTCAACACTATTCTCCCCATTCCCAGCCACTCTTGGGCAGGTTTGTGCACTTTGCCCCTGAGTTGCCACGGTTCCCCTGTCATGGGACTCATCTCACGGTACTGCATTCTTCCACTGTGTGTCTGCTGTCTTAGAGAGAACATAAATTCTTTGAAAGTGGGGATCACTGCCTTTCTCTCTAATCTCATTATCCAGCCCAGGGCTAGGCACATAGTAGGTACTCAGTAAATGAATGCCTGAAGATTTTTTTTTTTTTTTAGTGACGTCTGGCTCTGACGCCCAGGCTGGAGTGCAGTGGCTCAATCTTGGCTCACTGCAACCTCTGCCTCCTGGGCTCAAGCAATTCTCTTGACTCAGCCTCCCGAGTAGCTGGGATTATACGTGCCCACCACCACGTCTGGCTAATTTTTTTAAAAAAATATTTTTAGTAGAGAAGGGTTTCACCATGTTGGCCAGGCTGATTTCAAATTCTTGACCTCAAGTGATCTGCCCTCCTTGGCCTCCCAAAGTGCTAAGGTTACAGGCATGAGCCACTGATCCTGGCCTACCTGAAGATGTCTTAATCCTTTGTCTCTCTGGGGGAAAGGCTTCTTCTCTGCAAGGTTGGGTAGGTGAGAGGGGAATTTCCTTGGGACCCAGTGGGGATTAGGAAGCCAAGAAAGGGCCTGTAATCCCAGCACTTTGGGAGGCCGAGGCGGGTGGATCACGAGGTCAAGAGATCGAGACCATCCTTGCCAACATGGTAAAACCCCGTTTCTACTAAAAAGTACAAAGAATTAGCCGGGACTGGTGGTGTGTGCCTGTAGTCCCAGCTACTTGGGAGGCTGAGGCAGGAGAATTGCTTGAAACCAGGAGACGGAGGTTGCAGTGAGCTGGGACTGCACCATTGCACTCCAGCCTGGAGATAGAGTGAGACTCTGTCCCAAAAAAAAAAAAAAAAAAAAAAAGGAAGCCAAGAAAGGGGTTCTAATTCTGACCTGTGATGGGCTATGTGCCCTAAAGCTTACTCTACCGCCCTGTGCCTCTGCTAGGTGGCACAAACAGATGCCAAGTTGGTGGGAAAGTATTTTGCAGACAAGCGAGCGCTAAACAAATAAATAAACAACTAGTTTACAACATTGAAAAATACATATTTGATTAGATCTGAATTTAATGTCCTGGCTGCCATATTTGCCACAGGAAAAAAATTCAGATTTTGGCTTGGCACAATGGCTCATGCCTGTAATCCCAGCACTTTGGGAGGCTGAGGAGGGCAGATCACCTGAAGTCAGGAGATGGAGACCATCCTGGCCAACATGGAGAAACCCCGTCTCTACTAAAAATAGAAAAAATTAGCTGGGCATGGTGGCACGGGCCTGTAGTCCCAGGTACTTGGGAGGCTGAGGCACGAAAATCGCTTGAACCTGGGAGGTGGAGGTTGCAGTGAGCCAAGATCGCTCCATTGCACTCCAGCCTGGGTGACAGAGCAAGACTGTCTCAAAAAAAAAAAAAAAAAAAAAATCCAGATTTTGTAGAGTCTGAATTTACAAGCCAGAAATAATCAATTAAAGGGTGAAACAAAAAAGCCTTCTTGCTTTGAAAAGGATCCCCATCCTTGACCTTCCTAAATAACCGCTTGTCTATAACAATCAAATATGCTAAGAGCATAGATTTTGCAACTAAATTCTCTGTTCAAATCCCCCTTTGGCCTCTTACCAGGTGAAACAATGAACACAGTTTTAACCTCTCTGATCTTCAGTATCACCATCTGTAAAATGAGGAAATAAAAGCTCTTGGTTCCTATAGCTGTTGCGAGGATTAAATCAGAAAATAATGTATGTGAAGTGCCTGACCGTTTCTGGCACACTTGTTTGGTGTAAACACAAAACCAGTCATAACTATTGTTATTTATGCATGAAAAATAATTTTATTTTATTTTTAATTTTAATTAATTTTCTTTTTGAGGCAGAGTCTCGCTCTGTTGCCCAGGCTGGAGTATAATGATGTGATCTTGGCTCACTGCAATCTCTGCCTCTGGGGTTCAAGTGATTCTCCTGTCTCAGCCTCCCAAGTAACTGGGCTTACAGGCCTGCACCACCATGCCCCACTGATTTTTGTGTTTTTAGTAGAGACGGGGTTTAACTATGTTGGCCAGGCTTGTCTCGAATCCTGACCTCAGATGATTCACCCATCTCAGCTTCCCAAAGTGCTGGGATTACGGTGTGAGCCACTGTGCCTGGCTGAAAAATGATTTTAATTGTTAACAAGGTTTGTTTTATATTCACCTTTTGAGATCATCTTCATTTATATCAAGAGAGAGCATCCATTCAACCAGAGAATCAGGAGCTAAATAAAAGGAAAAAAAAAAAAAAGACCAGGTGCGGTGGCTTATGCCTGTAGTCCTATCACTTTGGGAGGCTAGGGCAGGTAGATCACCTGAGGTCAGGAGTTGGAGACCAGCCTGACCAACATGGTGAAACCCCGTCTCTACTAAAAATACAAAATTTAGTCAGATGTGGTGGCACCTTCCTGTAGTTCCAGCTACATGGGAGGCTGAGGCAGGAGAATTGCTTGAACCCTGGAGGTGGAGGTTGTAGTGATCTGAGATCATGTCACTATACTCCAGCCTGGGTGACAGAGCAAGACTCCATCTCAAAAAAAAAAAAAAAAAAAAAGAGCATCCTGGTGGCCCAGGTGAAAATGGAAACATGATAAAAATAATTATATTTCTGGTTAGCTAATATGGAGCACAAGGTGGGAAGAGTAGAACAGTAAGGCAAGCTGGGTCCTGTCATTCTCTTTCCGAAAACAAATTTGTCATGGGATTGAGCTTGGTGAAAAGTGATAAACTAATTGGCTCGGGAGAACTTTCAGTTGAAAGGAGATGTGCTTCTCAGGGTTGCTGAACGTCTATCTCTAAGCTAGGGTAGGGATTCTAGAAAGGCCCTAAACTGAGTTCAAAACTTGATAAACAAACCTCCAATCCATCTCCCCACACTGCAGCCAGCTGAGCAGGTGGCTCCCACTGCACCTACAAGAACGTGCTCCCTTGGTGACGTATACGAGTCCCTCTGGGTCCAGCCTCTGAGTTCTTAGCCTCATCTCTTACTTCTCCTTACTTCAACTTCCAGCCAGGAGGGCCCCTGGGAAACTTGTATTTCCCAGGTTGCCTTCCTGTAGTCAATTTTTTTTTAAGATGGAGTCTCACTCTGTCACTCAAGCTAGAGTGTAGTGGTACAATCTCAACTCACTGCAGCCTTCACCTCTCAGGTTCAACCAATCCTCCCGCCTCAGCCTCCTGAATAGCTGGGATTACATGTGCCAGCCACCACACCTCTAGCTAATTTGTGTATGTGTGTGTTTTTAGTAGAGACAGAATTTCACCATGTTGCCCAGGCTGGTCTTGAACTCCTGACCTTAAGTGATATGCCCATCTTGGCCTCCCAAAGTGCTGGGATTACAGGCATGAGCCACTGTGCCTGGCCATTCTATCCTTTCTATGTGCTAATCCTTCTCCTGGAACAGCCTCCCTTTTCCATTGCTCTTGTCTTCAGCCATGCCCTTGACCCAGACAACCAGGGCTCCTGTTTGAGCTTTGAGCTTCAGATGGCCCCTCGCTGGCTCTCATCTGCCACACTCTTCCTCACAGGGAGAGGAATCCATGGGTCCAATAGGATCCTCCCACCTGGAAAGGTGCACCCCTTCCAGATCACAGTTAAGGTACACTGGACCTCCAAATTCCCTGCCCAAACAGCTCTAAGCCCATTTCCAAGTTCTGCCCAAACCTCCTCCCTGTGTCTATCTTCCCAAGGGTGGGTGACACCACTTGCATGTGTACCTGCCAGGCCTTCTGAGGACTAAGAGATGGTTGTTGCTGGCATATGAGCAGAGAATTCAGATGCATGGGCTGGGATCTACACATATATGCAGGGCCTCTCCTGGGGCAGGAAGGGGAGGCAGAGGGCTAGAACCTCTGTTCATACTGGTATTTGTCAGATACGGCTGCCATAGCAAAAAAGCACAGACTGGACGGCTTAAACAGAGATGGATTTTCACACCGTTCTGGAGGCTGAGATGCAGGCTCTGGCAAAGTTGGATTCTGCTGAGGCTTCTCTCCTTGGCTGGTATGTGGCTGCCTTCTCACTGTGTCCTCACATCGCCTTTCGTCTGTGTGTGCACGGCCCTGGTGTCTCTTCTTCCTCTCGTAAGGATGCCAGTCCTGTTGAATTAGCCCTCCCGTGCCCAGAATCCCATTTAATCTCAATTACCTCCTTAAAGACTCTATCTCAGGCCAGACACAGTGGCTCACACCTGTAATCCCAGCATTTTGGGAGGCTGAGGAGGAAGGATCACCTGAGGTTAGGAGTTTAAGACCAGCCTGGCCAGCATAGTAAAACCCCATCTCTACTAAAAATACGAAAAAAATTAGCCAGCCATGGTGGCACATGCCTGTAGTCCCAATAGTCCTAGCTGCTGGAGAGGCTGAGGCAGAAGAATTGCTTGAACCTGGGAGGTGGAGGTTGCAGTAAGCCGAGATCGTGCCACTGCACTCCAGCCTGGGCGACAGAGCGAGACTCCATCTCAAAAAAAAAAAAAAAAAAAAAAAGACTATCTGAAAATGCAGTCGTGTTGGGTACATACGAATTTTAGAGAAATACAACTCGGTCAATAACCATACTCTTTATCCTTGGGGCCCTGCAGGTGTCAGGGGTGTCTTGATTGCTGTGAGGTCCTCAGTGCTTAGCTCAGACACTGGCATACATGGAACATTTTTTAAGTGCTTGTGGAAGTGCTTAAGTGCGTACTTCATCCCAATTTAGCCTTGGTGAGGCATTCACTGACCCCGCTGACTGCTTTATCTCCCAGAGCTAGGAGGCCCAAATCAGCAGCCTCCTTCACTGTCTTCCTCCTAGTCCCATCCTAGTCACATGGAATTTTTTCATTTCTTTCTTTCTTTCTTTTTTTTTTTGAGATGGAGTCTTGCTCTGTTGCCCAGGCTGGAGTGCAATGGCGCTATCTCTGCTCACTTCCACCTCTGCCTCCCAGGTTCAAGCTATTCTCCTGCCTCAGCCTCTTGAGTAGCTGGGATTACAGGTGCACACCATTGTGCCTGGCTAATTTTTGTGTTTTTAGTAGAGATGGGTTTTGCCATGTTGGCCAGGCTGGTCTCAAACTCCTGACCTCAGGTGATCTGCCCGCCTCGGCATCCCAAAATGCTGAGATTACAGGCATGAGCCACCATGCCTGGCTGAATTTTTTCATTTCTAAGTTGCCAAGTGCTGCCCTTCCTGCCTCCCCATCTGTCTACATGTCACTCCTTCTGCCTGAAATACCCTCTTTTTCTCTCTCTTGTTCTCCCTTTTTCTGGCTAATACTCACCCATCAATGCCAGGGAGGTGTCAGGGTCTCTGAGCCAGGCTACCTCCTGCGCCACGATTTGCATTATACTTTATCATTGGCACTTGTCTCATTTTCTGCTCTCCCTCTAGTTTGATAAGCACCCTGAAGGCAGAGATCCTTGATTGCAAAGGGATACCCAACACGTAATCAATGCGTGGCACCTTGCATGTAATCAATAATAGAATTAAAAAAAAATGAACGAATAGTAGAACATACATATTCTAATTCAGATTCTCAAACAAAAGTTCTATCTGAGCTGAACCAGGTGACCTGAAACCCTATTCTACCCTGTTTTTTGCATAGTGCTAGGCACATAAGCAGTGACCAGTCACTCTGCTGATGAATTAGGAGGATATTTGCATGAAAAAATTCAGTCCAAGGGCACAGAGCTGGTCAAAAGCTGTCAGTGACTTGAATTCTTCTGGTACTCAGCCTTCAGGCCAAAACTCTCTCTGATATCAGTAGGTCCTGACAACAATGCAAGTATCTCTATGTCTCTCTTACGTCTGTCGTCAGTGCACAAGCTGCTGCTGTGCGGTGGGAGGTGGGGCACCATTGCTTCTGATGTAAAGGTGGATGGCTGTCTTACAGTGTGGTCTCAGCCACTGAGAATATAATATAATATATTCCACGGGGGCTCTGGGGATCACATACAATAGTGCGTTTATAGGAAAATCTGGTTGTCTCCCAAAACTCAGGAAACTCTAGTGGTGATATTGCAGATATTGGACGTGAATATAATGTATATAATACTATAGTATGTGATTGAACAGGATCAAGTATCTGTCGGAGTCTATGCTTTCAGTTCTTTTAGACATATACCCAGAAATGTCATTGTATGTGATCAGGATCACATACTATAGTATTAAATGTATTATATTCATGTCCAATATCTGCAGTGTCACCACCAGAGTTTGAGTTTTTGGGGACAACCAGATTTCCCTATAAACACTATTTCTTTTTTATTTTCAAATTGAGATATAATTCACATATTATAAATGTCACCCTTTTTAATTTTTTTTTTTGAGATGGAGTCTCACTTTGTTGCCTAGGCTGCAGCGCAATGGTGCGATCTCAGCTCATTGCAACCTCCGCCTCTTGGGTTCAAGCGATTCTCCTGCCTCAGCCTCCAGAGTAGCTGGGACTACAGATGCCTGCCACCATGTTCAGCTAATTTTTGTATTTTTAGTAGAGAAGGGGTTTCGCCATGCTAGTCAGGCTGGTCTTGAACTCCTGACCTTAGGTGATCCACCTGCCTCGGCCTCCCAAGGTGCTGTGATTACAGGTGTGAGCCCCTGTGCCCGACCAAAAGTCACCCTTTTAAAGTGGTTTTTAGAATATTCACAAAGTTGCACAACCATCATCACTAATCTAGAACATTTTTTTTGTCACCATAAGAACTGATCTATTAATAAGTGGAAAAAAGCAAGGCACAGAACAGTATGTTCCCATTTGTGTGTGTGGGATATAACATATAAATGTATGTGTTTGAAAAAGCACATAGTATACCTCCTTCCTACGTTGTGTCTCCACTCTGTGTCCCATTGCTTGGAAGTTCCTTCCCACCCTCCCTACTTGTGGAGTTAATTCTCATTCATCTTTAAGATCCATCTCAGAGGCTGGGTATGGTGGCCCAGGCCTATAGTCCCAGAACTTTGGAAGGCCAAAGTGGGAGGATTGCTTGAGCCCAGGAGTTGAAGACCAGCCTGGATAGCATAGTGAGACCCTGTCTCTACAACAAAAATTTAGCTGGGAATGGTGGCAACTGTAGTCTCAGCTACTCAGGAGGCTGAGTAGGGAGGATCACTGGAGCCTGGGAGGCTGAGGCTGCGTAATCTGTGATGATGCCACTGCACTCCAGCCTGGGCAATAGAGCAAGACCCAGTCTCAAAAAATAAAAGACTCCTCTCAGGTGTCCCCTTATCCAAGAAGTCTTCCTGGATACGTGCCACTCTTCCTGTGCTTGTTATAGTGATAACAATAAGGATAGCAGCTGACTTTTCAGAAGAGATTTCTTTGTGCCAGGTACTGTGCTGACTGCATCATGTACCTGGCACATATTCTTTACCAGGAATCTAGGAGGGTGGCCCTTTAAATACTCACATTTTGCAGATGAGGAAAACAAAGCTTGGAGAGAGATAGTGATTTCTCCAAGTAACTGTATAGGATGAAAACCTCTTTGTCTCTGAAACTTAAACTCTTAATTATGACACTCTAAGTCTTCCACAGATGTTTGGTATCTCAACAACTTCCCCTCTGGGTTATGCCCCTTCGTGGTGTTATTTTTTCAATTGCTTTATAATTATTCTTTTTTTAAATTATGGTAATATACAAAATTTATCATCTTAACAATTTTTAAGTTACAGCTCGGTGGCATTAAGTATATTCATCTTGTTCAATCATCTCTACCTACCATTTATCTCCAGAACACTCTTCATCTTGCAAAACTGAAACTATATCCATTAAGCACTGACTCTCCATTTCCTCCTCCCTCCACCCCCTGGCAACCACCATTCTACCTTCTCTCTCTCTCTCTCTCTCTTTTTTTTTTTTTGAGATGGAGTTTTGCTCTTGTTGCCCAGGCTGGATTGCAATGGCGCTATCTCAGCTCACCACAACCTCTACCTCTCGGGTTCAAGAAATTCTCCTGCCTCAGCCTCCCAAGTAGCTGGGATTACAGACATGTGCCACCACGCCCAGCTAATTTTTTTTTTTTTTGTATTTTTAGTAGAGACAGGGTTTCTCTATGTTGGTCAGGCTGGTCTCAAACTCCCGGCCTCAGGTAATCTGCCTGCTTCAGCCTCCCAAAGTGCTGGGATTACAGGTGTGAGCCACTGTGCCCAGCCCATTCTACCTTTTCTATGTCTCTATGGTTTTCACTACTCCAGGTACCTCACATATAAGTGGAAACATACAATATTTGCCCATTGTGTCTGGCTTATTTCACTTAGCTTTATGTCCATAAGTTTAATTCATGTTCTAGTTTATATTAGAATTTCCTTCCTTTTTAGGGATGAATAATATTCCATTGTATGGACATACGACATTTTGTTCATCTACTTGTCTGATGATGGATACTTGAGTTGCTTCCACTTTTTATCTGTTGTGAATAATGCTGCTATGAATATGTGCATACAAATATGCATTTGAGTTTATAGTTTTAATTCTTTTAGACATATACCCAGCAGTGGAATGGCTGGAGATGATAATTACACTTTGAATCTTTCTCGGGAACTCCCATATTGTTTTCTAAAGTGCTCGCTGCACAATTTTACATTCCCAACAGTGCATGAGGGTTCTGATTTTTCTGCATCTTTGTGGGTACTTGTTATTATCCGTTTTTTTCCCTTTTGGATAATGACTACTATGTGTATGTGTATGAGGTTATATCTCATATGGCATCTCATTGTGTAATGAAGTGGTATCTCATTGTGGTTTTGATTTGCATTTCCCTAATGATTAGCGATGTTGAGCATCTTTTCATGTGCTTTTTGGCCATTTGTTTATCTTCTTTGGAGAAATGTGTTTTCTAGTTTTCTGCCCCTTTTAAAATTGGTTTTGTTGTTGTCACCGAGTTGTAGGAGTTCTTTATATACTCTGGATATTAACCTCTTCTTAGCTGTATAATTTGCAAACAGTTTTGTCCCTTCTATGAGTTGCCTTTTCATTCTGTTGTGTCCTTTGATGCATAGTTTTAAATTTTGATATGGTTCAATTCATCTATTTTTTGTTGCCATTCATACAAGTACCTATTTAAAGAACAAGTGATTATGCTACCTTTGCATGGTCAGGATACTGCAGCTGTGCAAAGAAATTCTAGAAATCATTGCTAAATCCAATGTTGTGAAGCTTCTTCCTGTGTTTTCTTCTAAGAGTATTGTAGTTTTAACTTATGTTTAAGTCTTTGATTCGTTTTGAATTAATTTTTTATATGATTTAAGGAAAGGATCCTATACAAGTTAAGTGTCCAGACTGTCTTTTCCTTATTGAAGAGTCATGGAACCCTTGTCAAAAATCACTTGACCATGTATACAAGGGTGGATTTTTTGGCTTTCCATTCAATTTCATTGTTTTATGACAGTATCATGCTGTCTTCATTGATGTAGCTTTGAACAAAGTTTTGAAATTAGGAAGTGTGAGACCTCAAACTTTGTTCTTTTACAAGATTGTTTTGACTTTTCAGGGTTCCTTAAGATTTCATATAATTTCTTAGTATAAATATTTCTATTTCTGCAAAAAATACTCTTGGGATTTTGATACAGATTGCAATGAATCTGCAGATCACTTTGAGTGACATTTATGTCTTAACAATGTTGAATCTTCCAATCTAGGAACATGGGGCATCTTTCCATTTATTGCTATCTTCTTCCTTCATGTTGTTTTATTTATTTTTTTTTGGGGGGGGGACAGGGTCTCACTATGTCACCCAGACTGGAGTATAGTGGCATGATCATGGCTCACTGCAACCTCAACCTTCCAGGTTCAAACAATCCTCCTACCTCAGCATCCCAAGCAGCTGGGACTACAGGCACATGCCACCACACTTGGCTATTTTTTTTTGTTTTTGTAGAGTCAGGGTTTTGCCATGTTGCCTAGGATGGTCTTGAACTCCTGGAGTCAAGTGATCAGCCTGCCTTGGCCTCCCAAGGTGCTGGGATTACAGATGTGAGCTACCATGCCTAACCCTGTTTTATTTTTTCTTAAATTTAATTGTGTATACATCTGCTCCACTTCTAAAGCTGTGCTGCTCAGTACAGTAGCCACTAGCTACATATGACTACTGAACGCTTGAAATGTGACTGGTCTGAATGAAGATGGCTGTAAGCATAAAGTACATCCTGGATTTCAAAGGCTTCATAGGAAAATAATGTAAACTGTCTCATTAATAATTTTTTGGTATTGATTACATATGGAAATGATGACATTTTGGGTTAAATAAAGCATTATTAAATTATTTGACCTGTTTCTTTTCACTTATTTTAGTGTTGTTACTAAAAACTTTTTTTTTAAAAAAAATATATTTTTTTATTGTACTTTAGGTTCTGGGGTACATGGGCAGATCATGCAGGATTGTTGCATAGGTACATACATGGCAATGCGGTTTGCTGCCTCTATCCCCTCGTCACTTATATCTGGCATTTCTCCCAATGTTATCCCTCCCTAACCTCCCTACCTCACCGCTGTCCCTCCCCTAGTCTCCCCCAACAGACCCCAGTGTGTGATGCTCCCCTCTGTGTGTCCATGTGTTCTCATTGTTCAACACCCGCCTATGAGTGAGAACATGCGTTGTTTGATTTTCTGTTCGTGTGTCAGTTTGCTGAGAATTATGGTTTCCAGATTCATCCATGTCCCTACAAAGGACACAAAATCATCGTTTTTTTTTTTATGGCTGCATAGTATTCCATGGTGTATATGTGCCACCTTTTCCCTGTCCAGTCTATCATCGATGGACATTTGGGTTGGTTCCAGGTCTTTGTTCTTGTAAACAGTGCCGCAGTGAACATATGTGTGCATGTGTCTTTACAACAGAATGATTTATAATCCTTTGGATATATACCCAGTAATGGGATTGCTGGGTCAAATGGAATTTCTATTTCTAGATCCTTGAGGAATCGCCACACTGTCTTCCACAGTGGTTGAACTAATTTACACTCCCACCAACAGTGTAAAAGTGT
>CAUYLG010047529.1:0-15550 GCA_963573385.1 Cacajao melanocephalus | reverse complement strand
AGTTGGCTCATAATTTGGCTCTCTGTTTGACTGTTATTGGTGTATAGAAATGCTTGTGATTTTTGCACATTGATTTTGTATCCTGAGACTTTGCTGAAGTTGCTTATCATCTTAAGGAGATTTGGGGCTGAGACCACAGGGTCTTCTAAAGACACGGTCATGTAGTCTGCAAATAGAGACAATTTGACTTCCTCTTTTCCTAATTGAATATCCTTTATTTCTTTTTCTTGTCTGATTGCTCTTGCTAGAACTTCCAATACTATGGTGAATAGGAGTGGTGAGAGAGGGCACCCCTGTCTAGTGCCAGTTTTCAAAGGGAATCCTTCCAGTTTCTGTCCATTCCATATGATATTGGCAGTGGGTTTGTCATAAATAGCTTTTATCATTTTGAGATACGTTCCACTGATACCTAGTTTATTGACAGTTTTTAGCATAAAGGGTTGTTGAATTTTGTTGAAGGCCTTCTCTGCATCTATTGAGATGATCATGTGGTTTTTGTCTTTGGTTCTGTTTATGTGATGGATTATGTTTATAGACTGCATATGTTGAACCAGACTTGCATCCCCAGGATGAAACCTACTTTATTGTGGTGGATAAGCTTTTTGAGGTGTTGTTGAATTTGGTTTGCCAGTATTTTATTGAAGATGTTTGCATCGATGTTCATTATGGATATTGGCCTGAAGCTTTCTTTTTTAGTTGTGTCTCTGCCAGGTTTTTGTATCAGGACGATGTTGGTCTCACAAAATGAGTTAGGGAGGATTCCCTCTTTTTGTATTGTTTAGAATAGCTTCAGAAGGAATGATACCAGCTCCTCTTTGTATGTCTGGTAGAATTCGGCTGTGAACACTCTGGACCTGGACTTTTTTTTGGTTGGTAAGCTATTAATTGCTGCCTCAACTTCAGACCTTGTTATTGGTCTATTCAGGGATTCAACTCCTTCCTGGTTTAGTCTTGGGAGGGTGTTAAGTGTCCAGGAATTTATCCATTTCTTATAGATTTACTGGTTTATGAGCATAGAGTTGTTTGTAGTAATCTCTGATGGTAGTTTGTATTTCTGTGGAGTCGGTGGTGATATTCCCTTTATCATTTTTTATTGCATCTATTTGATTCTTCTCTCTTTTCTTTTTTATCAGTCTGGATAGTGGTCTATGTATTTTATTGATCTTTCGAAAAACCAACTCCTGGATTTATGGACTTTTTGAAGGTTTTTTTTTTTTGTGTCTCTATCTCCTTCAGTTCTCCTCTGATCTTAGTTATTTATTGTCTTCTGCTAACTTTTGAGTTTTTTAGATCTTGCTCCTCTAGTTTTTTAAATTGTGAGGATAGGGTGTTGATTTTAGATCTTTCCTTATTTCTCAAGTGGGCCTTTAGTGCTATAAATTTCCCTCTACACACTGCTTTAAATGTGTCCCAGAGATTCCGGTATGTTGTGTCTTTGTTCTCATTGGTTTCGACAAACATCTTTATTTCTGTCGTCGTTTCATTGTTTATCCAGTCGTCATTCAGAAGCGGGTTGTTCAGTTTCCATGTAGTTCCGCGGTTTTGAGTGAGTTTCTTAATCCTGAGTTCTAATTTGATTGCACTGTGGTCTGAGAGACTGTTATGATTTCTATTTTTTTCATTTCCTGAGGAGTGATTTACTCCCAATTAGACAGATCAATGAGACAGAAAATTAGCAAAGATATCCAGGACTTGAACGCAGATCTGGACCAAGAAGACCTAATAGATATCTGCAGAACTCTCCACCCCAAATCCACAGAATATCCATTCTTCTCAGCACCACATCACACTTACTCTAAAAGAGCTTTAAAATCTAGTGACTGCCCCACTGGATTTTGGGCTTGCATATAACGTGTAGCTCCTTTGTTTTGGCCCAGTTATCCCATCTGAAATGGGAGCATTCATCTAATGTTTGAACTCCCATTGTTTCTTGGAGGTAACTGATCTGTTCTTCATTTTACAGATTTATAGGTGGAAGGGACTTGCCTTATCTCCAATGAGACTTTGAATTTGGACGTTTGGGTTAATGCTGAAATGAGGGAAGACGTGGGGGGAGGAGTAGGGAAGGCGTGATTGGTTTTGAAATGCAAAGTGGACATGAGATTTTGGAGGGGCTGGGGTGGCATGATATGGTTTGGCTCTGTGTCCCTACCCAAATGGCACCATTCCTCGAGGTGATCAGCCAGCTACCTGGTGGCAGGTTGGATTACATTGTACCTCTTGCATCATGGAAAGGACAGAAGTTTGTCTCTACTGAAACAGACACTTGCTCCGGATATGGGTTTGCCTATCCCGCATGCAACGCTTCTGCCAAGACTACCATCTGTGGACTCGCGGAATGCCTTATCCACTGTCATGGCGTTCCACACAGCATCGCCTCTGACCAAGGCATTTCCTTTATGGCTAAAGAATTGTGGCAGTGGGTTCACGCTCATGGAATTCACTTGTCTTACCATGTTCCCCTTCACCCTGAAGCAGCTGGATTGATAGAACAACGGAATGGCCTTTCAGAGTCACAATTATAATGCTGGCTACGTGACACTACTTTGCAGGGCTGGGGCAAGGCTCTCCAGAAGGCTGTGTATGCTCTGAATCAGCATCCAATATGTGGTACTGTTTCTCCCATGGCCAGAATTCATGGATCCAGGAATCAAGGGGTGGAAGTGGAAGTGGCACCACTCACCATTACCCCTAGTGATCCACTAGCAAAATTTTTGCTTCCTGTTCCTGTGACATTATGGTCTGCTGGCCTAGAGGTCTTAGTTCCAGAGGGAGGAACGCTGCCACCAGGAGACACAACAACGATTCCATTAAACTGGAAGTTAAGATGCCACCTGGACACTTTGGGCTCTTCCTATCTTTAAGTCAACAGGCTAGGGAGGGAGTTACAGTGTTGGCTAGGGTGTTTGGATCAAACTATCAAGATGAAGTCAGTCTACTCCCCCACAATGGAGGTAGGAAGAGTATGTATTGAGTACAGGAGATCCATCAGGGTGTCTCTCAGCATGACCATGTGTTGTACCCGAGCGAGTCAAGGAATGAGTCACACTATGAGAATGAATTATGAGTCCTTTATTAAACCGGCGACCGAGTGGCCAACGCCCTAAATTCTCTCGGCCCCGAAGAAAAAGTTAGGTGGCCTTTTATACACTAGTTTTAACAGGAAGGGGGGAACCTGGCTGAAACAAAGTTTTCACACAGGCAGAGTAAGCAAAAAGTCAAAAGAAATAATTGATACATAAAAAATAAAACAGTGCCAGGTGTGAGGAGTACAGCTGTCATGAAAGACTTACAACTTACAGATAAGGCGGGCTCTGGGTGCTCACTGAAGCTGCATTTCCAGGCTCTGCTGATACCACTTTACTTGGCCACTTATCAACAAAGCATTTCTGGGTGCTCAGAGTCAGCCTGACCTTGCTTTATACTACAGTTGCATACTTGACGGGGAGAAGGTGACTAACATGTAGAAGCCAAGATGGCGTCTGTGCGGCTCAAAAAGGCTAACAGAAAGCTTGAACAGCTTTTAGTCAGGAAAAGGAGAGTTAGTTTTAGCTGGCAAAAAGCAGGGTATCACACATGCTCTGTGATTAAGGTCAATGGTCAGGTCAAGACAACAGGTGCTGAGGCACGCAGATCTGGAGGATGTAAATGCTAATGCTCGTGGAAGACTATTTCCATGGCGTTAAGGGTGGTTTCACTTGGTGAACTGTTGGCTTGTGTTTTTGATATTGCTGTTGCTCTAAACAGTGTTTACCTGACTTCAATATGAACTCGATTGGTCACGTTCTTTCTTAAAATATGTATCATTCTAAAAGTTGACACAGCATCATATTTTTGCTCAAACTGTCTATAATGATTCTCCAACAGAATGCACACTTGCCTTCCTTTCCTGCCTACTTCCCCCACTGCCCTGAGCAGTGTCCCATCTGTGTAGTAGGTGGGGCAGCTACACAAGCCCCGACATGGGGTGGAGCTGTGCAAAGCACAGGGTGGTCTCATGTGTGCACTGGGGTGGGTGGGCCCTGGAAAGAGGAGGTCATTCCCCCGGGGGACCCCCATTCCCCAGGTTGAGCGGCAGGTAGGAAAATGCATAAAGAGCTGGACAGGCCTGCTGCTGCATCAGCGAAACCCCTCACTCCCGAAAGGCACGCAGGGGGAGGGCGTGGTATTCACTGACCTCACACTTATCCCTCCAGTAGCGTTCACCCACAAAAAACAAAATATACTGAGACAGGCACAGGAATGGATTGCTCACGTCTATGTTGGCTGAATGGAGGAAATTTCTATGCAGGTTCACAGAAAGGATATCAGGCTGTGTTTGGAGAAAAGGGTGGGAGTCCTAAACACTGTCTGTCGAAGCAGGGCAGCTAGAACACAGAGGTATTGAGAAAAATGCCACATCTCAGTACTGCTCCAGAATATCGGTGGGTTTCTGCGGATGGTATGGGAAGCGTGATTTCCTCTGCTTGTGGGCTTTGTCTTTGAAATTCTCTGTGACATATCTGCATTGCATTTTAAAAGTCAATATTATTGTGAATTTTAATTTAAAATAAAATTTTATCTCATTCAGTTATTTATACATTGAACTTTCATTTTCCTTTACAATAACTTAGCGACACACCTAGCCCTGTTTTCCACCCTGAGCAGCCTGTGCTGCTAAAGCCTGGTTTCTCTTCCTCATCATGACCTACTCAGCTTCCCTTCCTGCTTCCGTTCATGGAAATCTGGGAGCAGGAAGGGAGGGGGCCGCTGCCATTCACAGAGCTCCCACTGAATGCCAGAGAGTTTGCCCCACACGTCTGCCTGTTTTTTGAGTTGAATTTCATTGCATGCAGCAAGCAACCTCAGGGACTCAGTTTCCCACATATGGGAAGCTGAACCCCAGGTAGGGAGATTTGCTTGGTGGGGGATTTGAACCCAAGTTCCTCTCACTGCAAAGCCCACAGGCATTCCCATGAGGAACAGACGGAACAGGCAGCAGCCCTGGATGACCGTAAACTCACTTTGGGTTTAGAGAAGGACAGATGACCTGGGGAATGAGGAAGCCCATTGCGGAGGAGCTCACTTCTGGAGAAATGTCATGAATGTGCCCTTTAAGGAGCTGGTGGCAACTTCCGTTAATTCTGGGACCAGCAACCTCAGGTCAAGACCCGGCTGCTCACTCAGGTCTCCTCTCCAGGCCAGAGGCTCTGGCTGAGTCTGGGCTCCAAGCAGAGTCTAAGAAAATGTGGAAGGCATCAATGTGATTTTGAAGATTTATTTCAGAGTGAGCATCAGCGACCTACAAGACCCTGGGACAGAAGCCAATGCCTCCCGTTTCCCGGACCCAGTGCCTCCCACGGACTTGAAGACGTGGACTTGAGCTTTGCCATCCCTCCTCCTGCTCCTGTTTCATAGATTTTGCTTTTGTATTCTCTCTGTCTTTACAGAGGTCGGGAGGCTGAAGTTTTCTTACTTGGGGTCAGTAACTGTCACTTCCTTAACGGTGGTGGTTCTGATAGTTCGCACATTTGTGGCGATCCCAAACAGCAGTGCAATTATGAAGGCGTAAATGCGACCAAAGACCACCCTCAGGTACGTCACTGGTTGTTCGCTTTGCTTGATGGAGCGCATTCTTTTTGGAGGGGGCCCGCTGTCGACACTCCCCCCAGCCCCACTTCTCAGGCAACGGGGAGGGTCCCAGCCGACGTGGCAATGGCAGTTCCTTCTGTTGTTGCAGACCCCTCTGTGACTGCACTTCTCAGGGCGACAGTCGTATTGCAGGGAAGCGATGGTGGCGTTGCACCGGCTGTTATTACAGAAGTTTCCACGAATACAGGGAGTGCCGTCGATCACACGTCCAACATCGGTTGTGCCTGTTCCTCGGTGTTCATCCACCCCAAAACACTGAGCCTGGCCTATCACGGAGTGGTGGAATGAAGCGTGTTCCTGCAGCCGGGGCAGATGGGTGACATTGGTGCACTGCAGCCTTCCACAAAACTTATCTATTCCTACACAAGCCTGGTAAGTGTAAGAATCATGTAGTCGAGCACAATGTCCAAATCGGTAACTCTCAAGGTTTATATTGTAGCAGCTCTCAGGAGCATTCTCAGCACTGACACCAAAGATCGCCTTGCAGAGCAAATTGCGGTCAGTGCAATTCCCGTGATAGCAGTAGCCTTCTTCAGTGCACGGGGTTCCGTCCTGCATATAAACGTTCGGGGGGCATGTCAAGGTGGTCCCACGACAGTACTCTGGAAGGTCACATATGTTTTGGATAGGTCTGCAGAGAGTCCCTGGCGGGGAGAAGCTGCAGTCTGTACAGCAGTCTCCTACATGACAGACGCTCCCCGGTGTGAAACGACAGTCACTTCCACAACACCAACTGCCGTAACACTGCTTGAAGGAGCCGCAGTCACATTGCTCATCCTCTTCCACTCTCAGGTTTCCACAGCGAACTGTTTTATACACAGGAGACAGTTTATGGAAAATACACCGGGATAGAGTTGCAAAACAACTTTGCGCATGTGCATAAGAACAGTTACTGAACGCATCTGTCATCCCAGGAAATCGCTGCATAATGCAGGAGGTCCTCTGACATGTACAGTACATATCGTCATAGTTCACACCAATACTTCTCATCAATGACTGCATTATTATGACGGCTATCAATAAATAATGTCTGCTTAGAATACCAATGTGTATCAGGCCTTCACGCTGACACATTCTATACTGTTGAGGTGCATAGTTAGATTCATGCGGTCCGTCTTGAATAAGTAGTGTGGATGAATGAACACGAAAAGGAGTAAAAAAGGTTTTTATATAATAAGTAAAAATGGCACTATTTGTTCGATAGTCATTCACAGGGGCCGGGTCCCGATCATTATATATGGTCAAAAGATAAATATAGTACCGCAGGTCGATATTTTGAGCAATGTTGTCCACGAGACTGAACATCCGGACCACCTCTTTGGAACAAGCTGTAATATTGTTATATACTCTGTAATATGAATTGGAACACTGAATGTGACCTTTTATGTTGCCTGGATGAGAACTATACAGGAAATTAGACACCCTGGGATTCATGCCGTCATTTGCTTCAGGAAGCAGGGGGTCTAGGGGGTCTGTCTCCTCATTTTCACCGTCTCTAAATGTGGGCCCCGTTGCGTTGTGCTCGGCCACTATCTGAGAAACAACATGTTCAAACCTGCGGGAATCCTGCAGGGGTTTGATTTCGTAGGCAAGGTCGTCCAGCTTCATGATGCCGCTGAGGCCGCCATCGCACGTGTCGACGGTGACCATGGACAGAGGCACCTCCTCCAGGTAGCCGAGGTAGTAGCAGTCTGGAGGGATGTAGGGGTAATCCATCTGCAAGGCGCCTTGGTCATCCTGAGTTGTCACCAGCAGATGTCTGGGCCAGAGAAGGTGTTTTCTGCGCATGTGAAGGACGTGTCTTTGACCCCCAAAATGCAGGCTGTAGGACAGCCAGCCGGGAAACTGAAGGCCTTTGCTGTGGTGCGTCTCCCTCCTGGGGATCACCACCTCGGAGGACGCGTAGTGCCACAAGGGACGGCCTTGAGAACAGCGGACCGGAGCCAGGGCTGCCCAGAGCCCCAGCAGCAAGACGGTGGCCCTAAGTGCGACCCGCACCTCTGCCAGCCTCATGTCCCAGCCCGGGGATATTCATCCAGAGAGAATGGGAAAGGGCTGTCCTCAGGGGAGCCAGGCCCCAACCATCTCCCAGGGAGACCCTGACAGAGAACAAAGGGCCTCCCTGGGCTCCCTGAGGGGATGAGGTAACAGTCCCAGGGTGGGGCAGCGGGTGGGTCTGGACAGGATGGCAGCCATTGCACTGCGGGATGAGGCGAGGGTCATGGCCGTGAGGGCTCACCTGGTAGGGAAAGGGCGAGGAGGGCAGCAGGTCTGTGCCAATCTGTTCTGTTGCCTTCTCAATCTACAAAAAACGGTGTGGCGTGTTCAGTGACCTCGCCCGTGGCTCCCATCACCCGTGCTACTCTTGGTCTCTCTGTGGGTGAATATTCCTCCTTCCTGTGACTCACAGCGCTTACTTCTTTGTCATGTTTTAGGTAGACACTGCCCATGTTTCCCTGGAGGGCTGAATGTTTTTCTAGTCTTAATAGGTGCCCATCTCTCGTTCTTTTGGCTGTTTAGTTTTGCTTAGGCTTTGAAGTTCTGTTTGGGGTCACCAGACTGTGAAAGGAAAATACCTTGGGCACCTTCAAGCTGGAAACACTCAGGGGAAATCTGCCTCCCAGTCTGTTCAACGGAGTCCCTCTGCTGGCAGAGACAGACGCATATTCTGATTGCCTCCTTTGGAAACACTTACCAGAAACTCAAAAGAGCACAACCCTCTGTCTGTCACCTACCTGTGACCTGGAAGCCCCCAGTGAGGGGGCCTTGCTTTGAGTTGTCTCAGCCTTTCTGGATGGAGCTAATGTACTTCTTCCACGTATTCATTGATGTCTCATGCTTCCCTGAAATACATAAAACCAGGTTGTGCCCGACCTCCTTGGGCACATGTCATCAGGACTTCCTCAGGCACGTCCCCAGCCGTGGCGAAATAAACTTCTAAATTAACTCATATCTGACTCAGATTTCCTGGGTTCATGAGATGAACACTTGACATAGGGTCACTTTTTCTTCTGCGCTATGAAAACCCTTTGTGAATTATCATACTTTTTACCTCATCCATCTGTTGGGAACAGAAGCTATTCCTGACCCCATGGGAGCTCAGGTGCGGTCCCCGGGATGCTTCTGTGTGGTTCTCTCCTGGGCTTTGGTTTCTTCAGATGGACGAGCTGATCAGTTCCCAGGGAAGGACCCAGGGGGACCTCTGTGGGTGTCTCATGTCTGAGAACAAATATTTCACATATTTCTGTCAATTCTCTCACTGCTTCTGAGGGGAGGGAAAAATCCAAGGCCTGATCGTATTCAGAAACACAAATTACTTTTTCCTCAAACCTGTGAATATTTCCCTTTTCTGGCACATGTGGTCTCTCTGTTTAAAGTTAATGTGATCGTGGTGTATTTCAAGGCTGTGTTGTGCCACAGTTGGTCTTCCGATGCCCTGTGATCCCGTATTGCATCCCTTTGAATCCCAGCTTTTTATGACAGATGAACAATTATGAATGAAGCTGGTTTCCCCGGTAGGAGTGTGCAGGTTGGACACCCTTTCCCTGGGCCCTTAGGGTTTTCTCAGGAAGGAGAAGGAGAATATTTGACCTCCCTGAAGAAGGCTGTTATAAGTGACTCTGTTCTTCCTAAATTCATGGGCTGAAATCCAACCCCTGCTCCTTCAGAATGAAATCACAGTTGGATTAGTGTCTTTGAGGAGGTGCGTGAGTTAAAGTGAGGTTCCTGGAGTGCGGCCCTCCTACAATCGGACTGTTGCTGTGAGAAGGGAAGCAGCAGGGAGGGTGAGTACGCCCCGAGGGCCGGCCCTGTGAGGACGGGACATGGAAGAGACGTCATCTGCAGGCCAGGAGCCAGGCCTCAGAGGAAACCCACCCAGCTGCCCCTGACTGTAGACTTCCACCCTCCAGAACTGTGAGGAAATCGGTTATGAGTTGTAAGCCATCCGACCTGTGGTATTTTGTTATAAAAGCCCCATACACTGACTACGGCAGGTAATAGGAGGTCTTCTATATGTTGGAAGAGTCAGATGGCCACACAAACCTGGATGCTCCTGCTCAGGCCTGGGCAGGATGATGGACCTGCTTTAGGACAGGAGAGGGGAAGAGATGAGCCCAGCACCCAGAGCCAGGTGAGCCCATTCCTCAGCAGACCGCTCCTGGGCCGGAGTTTGCACAGGTGTGAAAGAGTTTGTCTGGGTCTTCAGGGGCTCCTGGAGTTGGAGGGAGGCTGGTGTAAACTCTGGCTCACACAGAAGAACACGTCAATGGTGTGCCGTGTTTATGTGAATGGGGTGTGTTTCTAGGGTGGGTTCATCCCCAAAGAAGAATTAATCAGCTCTTAGGGCTAGACAGAGGTTATGGCATTTGTGTGTATTAACAACTTGGCTGGACCGTACATTAGGTTAAAATGCTCATGGGAAGATGCAGTGGAAAGAAACTCTTGTTACTGAAGGAAAAAACAATGGTAATTACTTAAATGAGGTATCTTTGAAGGTCACCAGAAGCCCTCAGGTGTGGGCATCCACATGTGCTCTCCATGGAGGACATCGTCTCGTTTCAGGGCCATGGCTTCGGTCAAGGCTGTGAGGCTCCTGCCCCTACATACAGGGTCCTCTCTAAGGCTCGCTGGGGGGCATCCAACCCTGTGGTTTTGTCCTAGAGAATGAGTGCAGAAACTAATGGATGATGTTCGTTCTTCAGGAGAAATGACGGTGGGAATCTGGGAGAGCAGCCGGCTTCTCACAAGCATTCTGATCAAAATCCTCTTTGATTAGGGAAAAAAGTGATGAATGTTTTTAAATGACAGAGGATAAATCAACAAAACATTTTAAAATGTATTAGGTAAAAAGTGTGTGCTTATTAGTGTGTCTGCACACCGGTGCCTTCCTGTAGAAATGCTCCGTGGATAATCAATTTGCCTTTGGCCCTGTCAGCCCTTTAGGAAGAGCAGACTGTGTCGCTGACTTCCCTCTTCTCAGCCCATGAGTGAACAGAGGCTTTGAACCAGGTGTTGGAGGGATCCCAGGGGAACAGCTGGCTGACTGCTGCAGCCTTGCTTTGCACCTGCACTGGAGGGTGTGTCTGTGCTCATAAAGCCATGGAGACTTCTGTCAGTTCAGATTGACCTCATTACTACCTACAATAACGTACAGTAACTGGAAAGGCCTACAACAATGCACATACACATACACCCCGCCATGCTAGCCACTCTGAGCTCTGCGATTTAGTGGAAGTTAAGCATTTGTGCTGCTGCCATAAAGTAGGATCATTATGTAATTCACAGTGTTGTTTTAAAACCATAGTTCTGCAATAATTAAAGGCTGGTGATTTACACTGGGCTCTATTGCTGACGGTTCTGTTTCTCAGCTGCAGAAAACAAGACTAAGAGGCAGTGAGACTGAAATTATTAAAGATGCACAGGACTCTTCAGATTTAGAGAATGGCCTGGGCATGGACCATGGAAGGAAAGACAGTAACATTCAAGAGTATAGACAATAAGCCCTGGGTTTTTACCTCACTGACCTCAGAGAAGCTCAGCTAAAGCTGACATTTCCCCTCATTGTCTTCAATAATGTTTCGAAGTCTGGGAACGATTAAGATTGGGCTAAATTTGGCCAATGTTTACTTTCAATTCACAATAAGAAAGGATTTTTTGAGTTAATTTGTAAGAGTAAAATAACCACAAATTAGCTAAAATGTGTACCAACACCTGTGAGCAAATATAATACGGACATAGGCATGTTCTAATACAAAAAATATTAGAAGTTGGGATGATATTAAATGAAATTCAGTTGAGTCGTGTTGACCTCCTTATTGCTGTGTTATTGTATCACTCATCACCAAGCGGATGGCACTAAGTAACTCATGAGGGATCTGCCCCTAATAACATACCTCCCAGTGGACTTCACCTCTAACATTGGGGATCACAGTTCAACAAAGAGTTGGAGAAAACACACATCCAGACCACGTCATTCTGCCCTTTATGTCTTTCTTAATTGCAATGTACAATAATCCCTCCCTAGTAGTTGCTGAAAGTCTGAACTTGCTCTGGCATTAACTCAAAATCCAAAGTTCAAATTCATCTGAGACTCAAGGCAAAGTTCCTTTTGCCTATGAGATTGTAAAATCAAAAACAATTTATTTATGTCCAAAGCACAAGGAAGGCTCAGAAACTGGGTGAACAGCCCTATGCTAAAAAGAGAAATTGGCCCCAAAATTGAGTGAAAAGTTTCATGGAAGGCTGAAGCCTAGTGGGACAGTCATTCAATCTTAAGGGTCTAAAATAATCATTGACTCCATGTCTTGTATCCTGGTGGAAAGGGTGTGTGCCCAAGGCCTTGCACAGCCTACATTTGTGGGTTCCCTGATGCAGCTGTAAAGCTGCTCTCATGGTTTGGAGCTGAGTACCTGTGGCTATTCCAGGCTCATGGTGCAAGCTGCCTGTGGATCTATCATTTTGGGTCTGGAGGTTGGAAGCCCGTTCCATAGCTCCACTCAGCAATGTCCTGCTAGCGACTCTGTGTGGAGGACCCAACCACACATTTTCCCTGTAATTGCCCTTGAAGATTTACTTTGGCCCCTAAAAGAGGGAAGCACATAGTAACTCTTTATGTAATTTAATGATGTATGTGAAAACTTCATGGTCCTATAAAGACATGTACAGACACAACAGCCCAGCAAAATACATACACGTGCCCATGCAAAAGAGAATGCATATCTAAACACCAAAAGGACACATCCATTTGTTTCATATTCTTCTAGGTATTTAATTGACTTTAAATTGTGTTTGCAGTTTGAGGTTGTAGTACAAAATAATGCTTTTCTACATGTATGTCTGCCTATTCCCATGTTAAAAAGACAAATATATTTAAATACATGTTTTGGTAAAACTTTATGTAAATGCCATTCTTGTCAAATATGTCACTGAAATGTGCAATGGTATTTATTTTAACTATTATCCTGTTATTAATAAATTGAATAATTAAGAAAAGCATAACTTTCAAAATTGTATTATGTTGTCTGTTGGTTTTAGACTGTAGTTTTCAAACTAGGCATGATAAAATTTTATTTGAAAAGTTTTGAGGAAAACCTTTTTTGGCATGAATATTCCATACAAACTCAAGTCTTTATTTGCCAATATGCCTTTATAATAGAGAACACCCAGCAATATGAAACTGAACCCAGCCCACGCTTTCCAGGAGTCACTCACAATGGCAGTGTCCTAGAGGGTGGTGTCAGAGGGTGCAGGCACATGGGGATTTGGATTTCATCATCAAACCACTAGGGAGCCCAGGGCCGAGCACACAGAGGGCAGCAGGAGCTGCAGAGCCCACTCTGTGGTACTTAGGGAAAGGAAGGGACGGGATGGGGGTGATGTCTGCAGGACCCTAGGAAAGAGTGAGGAGCGCAGAGAGTCTGCAGGTAGATGAGCATATTCTAAGGAGAACTGTTATCCTCTAAACTTGGTTGGCTTCAGTGATTACGAAGAGAAGGGAACTGTTCACCAGACCCGGAGGACAGAAAGTAAAGGGACTTTCTGTTCCTGCATGGAGACTGAGGAAGTTAAAAGACGTTCAAAGAAGAAGGTAAGGTGGAGAAATAGTCTTAAAAACAGGACACCCAAAGACAGCCAAAGTGGAGAACAAGAGCATTTAAAGTGCTGCTTAATTTTCGCAAACAGCAGAAAGAAAAAGAAACAAAGCGCCCTGCACATGCTGAGTTAAAGTTAGGAAACATACAGAATTGTTTGACTATCACAGCACAGAAACACAAAACTCTGTTCATGGAAACAGTTTGTATTGAGGATACAGAGTTTTTTCTAAGACAGGGTCTCACTCTGTCCCCAAGGCTGGAATGTGCAGGCACAATCATAGCTCACTGCAGTCTCAACCTCCCAGGCTTAAGGAATCGTCCCACCTCAGCCTTTCAAGTAGCCGGTAGCACCTCATCCAGCTATTTATTTTTAATAGAAAGGATTTCACTATGTTGCCAGGCTGTTCTAAAACTCCTGAGCTTAAGTGATCTGCCTGCCTCAGCCTCCCAAAGTGCTGGGATTACAGTTGTAATTTTAAAAATTTTACTATTTTAATAATAGTATTATTTTTAATAAAGACATAAATAAATAACCTATTTTAATAATTGGCCTGAGAGATCATTGCTAGTATTACTCAAAAAATATGCAGCCTTAAAAGTAGCATTAAATCCCTGTTCTGAGTTAATGTGGTAGGTAAAATAAATCACGGAGTTACAAGGAAGAAACGGCGAGAGATCCTGGGAAGACTTTTGCTTGACCAGGTGAGGAATTACCAAGGTGTAAAAGGAAACCGCAGCCTCTGAGGCTCCTAATGTCGAGCTGCCTCCTAAGAGAACGCTCATGCCCTGAGCTCCCACGGGTGTCCTGAGCGGCCCCTGGTGGTTCTGAGTGTCCCCTAGAGTTTCCGAGTACTCCCTGGCGTCCTGAGAGCAGCATTGTTGTCCTGAGCTCCCCGTCACGTCCTGAGCGCTCCCTGGTGGTTCTGAGTACCCACTGGTGTCCTGAGTGCCCCCTGGTGGTGCTGAGAACCACCTGGTGGCTCTGAGCGGCCCCTGGTGTCCTGATCGCCCCCTGGTGGTCCTGAGCAGCATCTACCACCCAGTTCCTTCCTGTTTCCCTGCAGAGATTTTTGAGTCTGGGCTCACCTGTGTCCCTCACTGCAATACACGGCCTTGTCCTTGGCCTTCAGGTTGGTTGTTGTGAGGTAGATGGCACTTGAAAGGGTGTCATTTGGGAATGTTAATTTATTTGTGCTCATGGAGAGCGACCCTGAGAACTCCCACTTGATCACTCACTGTTGCCACCCACACCAACCCCTGCTGTGAAGCCTGCTGGACCAAGCTCGTGCTGCAGCCAGTAAAGGTGCTATCAGAGGATTTGCAGGAGAGTCTCGGAACTGCTGGGCTGTACAATGTTTCCCCCTCTGACTCCATCAGCAAACTTCACACAGAACTTCTGTGAACACAGAGAAAACAGATTGAGAACAGCTCCATGTGGAGCAGCCACAGCTGGACCTGGTTCACAAAGGGCATTAATACTGAGGGTGATGAGAAGGAATCCAGAGCAGGGCAGACCCCACGGTGTGGACAGAGAGGTGGGGCACAGACATGGGGTTGGCTCCTCACCAGGGCTTGAAGGAAAAGGGGAGGAGCTGCCTTTTATGAGGTGGGTGGGGACACATTTCCATGTCTTTCTTTTTGTGGTCATGGTGCACCACATAGCATTGCTCATCTGTCGTTTGTGTCTACATTTCAGGGGTAGGGCAGGGTAAAAGGATTCCTGGGTCTGGATGCACAGGGGTAATCTTCCCATTAGTCTTTTTTTATTCTCTAAAGTGGACACTGTTCAGGTATCTTCATAGGAGCAAACATTATCAACAAATATGTCCAGTAAGAATCTAAAAATACATTTCCAGAGAAAATGGACACCGGTCTGTAATTGGTGCATTTAGAGCTGCAAACTACTGCTCTTGACAATAAGGCAAAGTCAGGTTACAATGAAAAGAATACAGATCTACACCTGGTCAGGGAGGTGGTTTGTAATTATCATTATCTTGAAATCATTTTGCCACAAAACAATTCAACATTGGGTATATGTGCCTGTGTAAGGAAACAGTCAGTGTGGGAACAAGTGTACTTATCTGAGTGAAGAGTTCACATAGAGACATGTTTGCTTGTCTGAGGCAAGAGTCCACATGAGGAAGTGTCTGTTTTCTGAGGAAAGAGTAAATGTGAGGACATATGTGGTAGTCTGAGGAAAGAGTCCATGTGGGGACAGGTGTGTTTGTCTGAGGGAAGAATCCACATGAGTAAAGGTGTGTTTGTCTGTCAGAAGAGTCCACATGTTGACAGGTGTGTGCACCCATCTGAGGGTAAATGCCCAT
>CAUYLG010047528.1:0-58023 GCA_963573385.1 Cacajao melanocephalus | reverse complement strand
TACCCATTTTTAGACTGCATTCTAGCCTGGGTAATAGAATAAGAATCCCGTTCTCTCTCCCTCTTTCTCTTCCTCTTTCTTTCTCTCTTACATTCTTTTTTTCTTTCTTTCACTCTCACTTTCTTTCCTCTCTTTTTCTTTCTTTCAAAAAAAAAAAATAGAATAGACCCACCAAAAGAACTCTAAGTACTACTTAAAAATGTACCAAACATAAAAACTTACTGCATTTGATATTTTGGCATAGAAGATGAGGGAAATACAATGGCTCAAAAATATTCTATAAAGCCAGTTATTGTAATCAATAACACAAAAGTTTAAAAACAAAATATCTAAAAGTTTAAAATAAATGTGTTCAAACAATTTAATGTGAAGCTGGATTCTATAAAACACAGGAATCTCATTTTCAGGTTACAAAACCTTCTATTGTGTTTCCATGGGATTCAATGGTCAGGGCAAACACATTATGAGAAAGGATAGTTTTACTTTAGAAGAAGAGAGGAAGGAATCAAACATGAAGTCTTGTCAACACTAAAACAACTCAAATAAAGTGGACATGGAGAGAACTAAACCTCTTTTGTTCAGAACTGTATGTCTAGTGCCTAGTCAGTGCCTGGCACCTAGTAAGTTCATTGAATGAAGTGAATGAATGCCTGGGGAGAAAGAGCGAAAGCGCAAGAACTGGTTGTTGATGACAATCAGGAAGACATTACATAGAGCTTGAGTGCTGAGACACTTGTATCTGTTTTAGACTTCCTGTGCTTCATATCGTTATTTGTTGAGTAAATCATTCCAGAAGAGCTTGGCCATAAGTCAACAGCACTATTCTCTCTTTATTGACGGCCATTCACCAAGAGAAAGGGAAAAATCACTTTAGGTTAGAGATGGAAAGTCAACTGCTACCTAAAATCCATTTTGAGGGAAGGGACATTACTCTTAAGTTTTGGTGTAACAAAGAATAAATGTGGCATTAAGCTACTCCTTGACTCACCAAAATCTGGGATATAGCAATAAATAACTTGTCTAGAAATTTTAAACTAACAAGTCCACTGAATTATTATTGTGGATTTCTGAAATTCCAACAAACTTAGGTCATGACCTTAAACACTCTGGAAAGAAGCATCTTTCAAGACTAAATGGCTCACAAATCTCAGACTGTCTGCTTTTCCCCAATTCTATCATATTAAATACATAGCTGAATGATTATGGTATTTATAGAGTTTTATTCACTTTGACACAACTAAAATATCTCCATAGTGTAGACCAAAAAACCCATAATCATCTCTCAGTAACAGCAACATGGGTAAACAGAAGAGAAGACTGGTTTTTGATCAGGCACACTTGTTAAATGGTGGGTCATGGGGAATAAATTGTGTAATCACACCAGATTAGATCTTAAATTTTACAGCCTCACTGAAAGTACTTCCTACCAGTCCAATGGTCAGGACTAAATGTGTTTGTCACACAAGGATGAAGGGCAAAATTGAACTATATTCTGAATCATCAGTCCTAAAGGCTGTTAAACTAAGCCTCATATTACATTACCTTATATGACCTAGAAATGCAATCTTATTCAGCAACATTTACTATGTACCTAATCTGAGTCCTCAACATAAGCCAAACTAATAGTTATAATACATTGCAAATACAAACATAAATAAAGTATCAAGTAGTGACTTATTTCAATTTTAAAAAACTGAAATATTTTCTTGCTATAAGTCACTGACATTGTCTTCTCGGTAGTAGAACTGAAAAATACCACCAAGAAGTCATTGTGTACAGTCTCCTGCCTTTGTGGGCATGATATGTTACTATGATTTATTTGTAATGAAGAAACAAAAGCCTAAAAAGCATCAGTAGCTTTCTGAAGATTATGTGAATAGTAAATGACAAAATGCAAGAGTAGAAGTCAGGTCCTCTTACTTCTTGGTGCAAAATTTCTTCTTAGATTCCATGCTGTTTCCCACAGAGTTATACATGGGAGAGTGAAATAGAGTCCAAATGATCTGAGGTATAACTGTATAAATACTCATTTATAAATTTCTGCACAAGTCTGTCCATAGTTCTGCTTAACTATGACCAATTGGAGATTTTCATATGTGAAAGGTCAAACAGCAAAAATAATACAGCTTAAATTATTTTTGTTTGTGAATATTATGCTTTGGTCAGTTAAGAACTAGAAAGAGAAGTAAGAACAATGGTAAAGATTGTTCTAAAGTCAGCTATAACTAGGTAGAGAGAACGATATGGTTAGTTTGGTGTCATTGTGAATGTTGTTTTATTGAGGTTATTATGAAGTACAGATAAATTTAACAAAATGCGTGCATGGCCTGGATGTTCCAAATTTACAAAACATTGCTGAATGAAATTAAAGAATACCTATACAAATGAGAAGATATAGCATACATTTTCCCCAAATTAATCTATAGATTAAATGCAATTCTAATCAAAATCTCATGAGTCCCTTTTTCAGTTCAAAATTGGCAAGCTGATTCTAAAGTTCATTTGGAAATGCAAAGGAGCCTACACAGGCAAGATAAGTTTGAAAAAGAAAAAAGAAATAGAGGACTTGTACTACAAAGTGACAGTAATTAAAACAGAGAGCTATTGGTAAAAGAATGCACTTATAGATCAAAGAAACAGAATAGAGATTCTAGGTATAGACCCAAAATATATAGTCAATTTATTTTTATAAAACTGCTTAGCTGTTTTAATGGAGAAAGTATATGTTCTTCAGCAAATGATGCTATAACGTGGATATTCATATGGAAAAAATGAACCTCACACATTCATGAAGATCAACGAATCACAGAATATATTTTTAAAACCTTTGCAAGCCATTAATAAGAAGACAGCAGGCAATTCACAAATGTACAAATGGCCAGTGAACACATGAAAACAACAACATCATTAGTCATCAGATAAATGCAAATTAAAACCAAAATGAAATACCACTACCAGCCATTTAAATGGCTAAAATTAATACCAAAATAAAGAGAAAAGCCTTAAAGCTCCCAGAGAAAAGTTATTTGATAAATTAGATTTCCCTTCATCTTCACCATAAAACCAATATTTCTGACTTGTTCCTCATTGTATTTCTAGCACTTAGCAGAGGATATGAAATGCAACAGTAGACTCAATAGATAAGAAATGGATGAATGAATGTATGCATAAATGAATATGTGATTAGAGTTATCTATCATTGTACCAATATGCAGTATCATGGAAATCACTATCATCTTGTTAAATCACATTTTCTCACATATATTTTGGTTGTAAACACATATTTTTAAATTTTCAGTTTTGAGATTGGTTTGTTCCCAAGTTCCATAATAAAATTGATACTAAATTTGTTTGACCTGTGGATATTTTCCAAATGATTTCCATTGTATGATTGAAGCAAACAGAAATTTTCTTTCTGCTTAGTAATAGAAATGTCATTGTTGAGTTTTTTTTTTTTATATTTATTCCATGTGTTTAAAAGAGTATGGAGAATTTGGGAAAAGATAAAGGGGTCATGACCACTTTTATATCCAACGTCTTTTTTTCAAAACTGCATATCCTAATTCATATGAAGTAGGCTCCATGTACCAGGTTTGGACCTCTGAATTTAGAATGAATTAGGATTTGTTAATTGACTGAGAGATTCCTAAGCCCTGAGGGTAATTTGACGTCCAACAGATTGGAAAGAAGAGAAAGTTAGTTTCTGTACTGATAATAAAGAATGAAAAAGATTGGGAGAAAGCCACAGTGAGAAGAGATGATGGGAGCTTCTGGTGATTCCAGTCTTTTCATGAGTCTGAGCAAGATTTTTGCCCTTACATTCAATTAGATTAATTGGCACTCCTGTAATACGCACCTCTTTCCCCAACTTTTTCCTTTAGCTAATTCTAAAGTGTTTCTTTTGCTAGCTCCTCTCTTGACTCCTGAAAACACACACACACACACACACTCCTCATAATGCACTGCAGATTAATCCCCAAGAATGTCTAAGTACCTCTTAGCATGATCCTCTCAGAAATGTGGAGAACTGATCTTATTCTAGTTTCATAGTAATAAATTTATGAATGCACTTCTCTGAAGTTGTTATTGCATGATGGAATTGAGAGTGATGAATGAGAAGCTTGTTCCAGCCTCAGTAGTCTGTATGAGACATTGGTGTTTAGTCTACATGGTATTACCTTAAGCTTTACTGGCTGCATGAGGCCCTGAAATGGTGGTCTCTGGTGTGTTTCCAGATCAGGCTGCATCCTGAGCCACTCCAATTATACATGTAAGGATGGGCTTGCTGAAAATCAGTTCAGAGACTGATTGGCCCTCACCCATGTATTATTATCCATAAACTATTCTGGACATGGTTCTACAAGCATATTCCTTCACTATTTCCCACTTTTTTTGGATCCTCATTGCAAATTGTTTCTGTATCGTTTAGATGAAAAAATCTTGCTTAACTTTTTCATCTCTAAGGTCTTTCCTAGCAACCTGGGCCCAATGTTCACATTTGTCACTACACTAAACACACTTACACATAAAAAGAACTTGGCTCTTCCCGACTCTCAAGTTAGGCAGTTCATGAGGCACCTGCTGAACTTCACCATGAATTTATTACATGTTTGGTAACTAGATTTAACAGGTAAGTTTCACCAATGCCTTCTTTGATCCCTAAGGGCAGAATTAAACACTTCATTCTTCCTTTTTCTATACCATCCTATATGTGCTTCTCTTTTGTAATTATGTGTTGATTTACTTGTATTTTCCTCTCAACTGTGAGATCCTTAGGACCAAGTGATCTGATTGCATTAGTATTTGTATCTCTGTGCCCTATCCTAGTCCCAGCGATGTACATTGCCATTCAACAAATGTTTGTTTTGTGAATAATTAAATGAATAGATGGATGGATGAATGAATACTTGACTCTCGATACAAGTTCAAAGACTAAAATCATGAGACCTTTACACATCTAATTTCTGTAAGAAGTGTCTCTAAATACTGTTTTATTACTAACATCAAATCACTGTCATAGGCAAGGACCAAACAATACTGCTTTTAACAAAAGGATGAGCAATGTAAACCTTCCTCTAGTGTGAGGTTGTAAGAAACCATTTAGTGAATTATGAATATATAAATATATATGTGCATATTTGCTGTGGAAGCGATATTGAGTTCTCATTATGGAATTATTGACAAAGACAGGATTTTTTCCTCTGACACTGAGGTAAGGTGTGTATGTGCGAGAGGAATGAGTGAAAGAGGATAGAAAGGGAGGGAAGGACAGAGAGAGATGGAAAGAAACAGACATTATGCATATGTATTTTTTTCCCTGTGCATGCAATCCTGATAAATCAATAGTTACTAAAATCAGAGTCTGTGGTTAAATCATAAGCAAAAAGCCACCATTTTGTCCATCTTCTACAAACTAATAGCAAAAAGCAATCTGCAATTTATTATTCTAGGAGGTGAAAGTTATCTTCAAAACATCTCTCTTACTAATCATTAGAGGTAATACATTCTCATAATGATACTCCATTACTTGTATTGTTCTGGCTAAAGATGAATCATAAAATAAATACGATTGACAATGTAGGACAATAGGGTTGGCTGTTCAGCTTAACAAGCACCAAGTTAATGAAGCCAAGGGCATAGATGTTGCCACCCCGCAAGCCTAGTAGTATTGTTTTTTTGTATGACTGAAGCTGCTCTTCCCTCTGCTGTAGTCAGACCGTAACTGCGTATGTTGAAATCATTTATTTCCTTTTAGCACCAATCTCTTATGCCCTTCTTGTCTCCTTTCTGCCCTTGTTTTTTCTGTCTCTCCATTTTCTCTCACTTACATCTATCATAAACTAGATACATTTTTAGGCTCAAGGCTTATAACAAGAAATAAGACGTGTGTTTTTTTTTTCAGTATCCTGAGTCTAGCTAAGGAGAAATGCAATAAACATTTGTTAACAATGTAATTTGATAAATGCTTTTATAGTGGTAGGTACAGAGGAGGAAATGCCAAATTAAATACTAAGGCAGACCAAGAAGGCATCATAAAGGGAATTCCCCTTGAAATTTGTCTTAATAAGAGGACCTTGAAGGAGTAAACACTCCTCTAAATATTTCATAACTATGTTCTTAATATATGTTATAGGAACTCTAATAGGTGTATATATATATACGTATATATATATATACACGTATATATGTATATATACGTGTATATATATATGTATATATGTGTGTGTGTGTGTATATATATATATATACGTATATATATGTGAAATGATTAAATAAATTTTCTGCTTAGAGAATATAATAAAATGTATTCCAAGGGCATGGAACAACATATCCAAAGGCAAAGTAGCAAAAGAGAATTTGGCAAGTGCATAATGGGCCAAAAATGACAAGGAAAAAAAATGAAAATATTTGATGCTTCATTGTAGGATTATAAAAGGAATTTAGAAAAGGATTATAAATAATTTTCGATGGTATGTTTAAAAAGTGAAAGCTATGATTTATACTATTTGTATGATCAAAATATTTCACTCTATGTTTTATCTTAGCTGTATGTCAATATTTTATTCTACTTTTTTCCTTTAGTTTTATAGCAAAAATGTTTTCTGGGTTGCTATTAGGTCTGCATATGATTACTTTTCATATGGATGCCTAATATTACTTTGTGTTTACTAATCACTTAACCATTGTTCTTGGTTTTTTCGATATTACAATTTAATCCCTTAACAAAGTCTATATCAGTATCTTTCAATTTATGGGTCAGGTAAGAAGCAGCAGCATGATACCTATAATTTGGTGTGGGCTGCATTTATACAGGGCCAAGGGAGCCAGGTCTGGTTTGCACTTTCCCAATTTCCCTGAGGGTCACTTCGTGCTATGAGAAGCTCTACAAAAGAAGATTTAAGCACCTTCAATCATCTCCCCAACCCAAATCACATTTTGGTCAAGATTTCTCCAACTGGGGGCAATACTGTCTACCATAGTAAGCATTAAAGTTAGTGACCTAAATAATTGAGTGGCCCACTCCAAGGGAGAGCTAGTGGACATGTTCCCTCCCTCAGTGCTTAAGAAAAATACTGAAGAGAAGGGCTCTGAGAGATGCACTGGAGAGCCCTGCCCAGGGCAGCCCGACACTGTGTACTTTCCTCAGCTCGGCCTTCTGAGGAGTTTCATAAGAACAGCTGGGGTAGCAAGTGCAATGGGAAGCCCCAGAGAGACTTAGAGTCATAGAGAGAAGATGATAGTCTTGGAGCAAGAACAGGGCAATGGTGAACAAAACTCTGGTGAGCACATGAGAGGTTCTAGAAAATTCCCGTTCATTGAAGAAGTTATGGAAGCCGATCAGCAGAGATTCAGCCAAATCAAATGCAGGGCAAAAGCCAAGAGAATAGAGGAAACCCAGAGCATTGACAGGGTGGGAGCACAAGGCAGGGTTTGGCAGGAAGAAGGGAGAGGGTTAACATGAAGGCTTAGTGGAATTTTAAGGGTTCTAGCACAGATTGGTTTCTCCAGTCACTAAAGGCTTCAAAAAAGGTTTATTTTTTTCTCTTGATATTGTAAAAAGAATAAAAAATTGACTACAAATAAAGTCTGATACAATCAGAGTCTCAGAATATCTGGGTTGGGATTCACCTCTAATAATGTTTTAATTGTTGACCAAAGTTTGAGTTGGGCAAAGAAGGCTGTAGGTAGGTGAGAGAATTAGATGCCATTCTTCATTTGGAAAATGACCCTACTGCTTCACTATAATTTACTTGGGCATTTCTTTGCCATCTCTTTTTGTTTGTTTTGGGGATGGAGGTTGCTTCCTCCAGAAATCTTTCTTCTGATATACACCCACAGGCATTTCTATCTTATTTTCCCATCATACCCCATATGTATAATAGCACTTATCATACTGTATTAGATTTGCCTGTTTGTCTTGTACAATCCATTTGGGGGTATATTAGTTTCTTAGAGCTGTCATAACAGACTATCACTGACTGGCTGGCTTAAAACAATGGAAATGTATTCCTTCAATGCTGAGGACTAGAAGTCTAAAATCATGACGTCAGGAAGGCTATACCCCACTCTGAAAACTACAGGGGAGAAGCTTTCCTTGCCTCTCCAATTATCGCTCCTAATGTTGGTTTCCAGATGCATCACCTCAGTGTCAGCCTCTGTCATCACCTGACCATCTTCTGCCTGTGTATCTTTCTCTTATGAAGATGCCAATCATACTGCATTAAGGGCCTACCCTACTCCAGTATAAGCTTATCTTAAATAACTTCATATCTGCAATGATTGTATTTCTAAATAAGTTCATGTTCTAAGATATTTCTGGTTAGGACTTTAATATCTTTGCAGAGGAGGGGTCCACAATTCAATCCATAATAACCAGCAAGGATTGTGTCTATTCCAAAACTGTTACTTTTGTATCTTTAGCAATTATCTTGTTGCTGAGCACATAAAACATGTTCAATAAAAATTTGACAAATAAGTGAATGTATGAATACAGAAATGAGGTTGTACTAAGAAATCCCCATTCTATTCCAGTATAAAAGAAATTTCCAGGGTATTGGAGGGTATCGGATTAAGCTGCAGGAACTTCAAGGCCCTTTCAACTTCACAGTTCTACGATTCCTTTGTCTCAACACTGATTTGATTCCAACCATTTAGAAAAGACCTGTGAATAGCAACTGATTACTGATAACATCTCTTTAAACCCCAAATAGACAAGACGAAGTGTCATAAAGAATATTTAAGTGCATAGAATTGTATGCCTATCGTTTGGAATTTTAGATTTCAAAAGGTCTTCACCCTTATATCTTAATTTTACGCTATTTGTTTTTGTGTTACTTGCGAGAGGAGCAAAGATTCGGTTTGAGTTGTATGACTGACATCTTCTGGCTACTGTGGATGTTACAGAAAGACCGAAACTCCAGAAAGGGTAATAAATGAAATCACTCTGCTTTTAACATTGAAAAGGAAAAGAAAGGTAACCTTATATGTGGAAGTAACAGAAAGCTATTCACAGATAGACCAATTCATTTTTTTTTTAGAGAGAATGAGTATATAGCCTAAGAAATATTTGGAGTTCACCAGAACTGATTTTTGCCTTGAATAAGAAAGTGAAGGTGATGAAAACATAGATGCGGAGAGCATTCAGGAACAGAGCATGAAGAAACAGATTAATCATAAACGTTCTTAATGAGAGACTAGTGCTTTGGCTTTCTTATAAAGAATGTAGGTATGTGGGGAAACTATGAAAGATGTTCTTGAATACTTTGGCAACTTGACTATTGTTTTGCTGTGACCCAGACAGAGATCTTGGTAGGAATTTTCATCTGTACTTCTGCTATTTATGATTGGCTCTCCTTGCTCAGTTATAGGGACACTGTGGGAATAATTATTCCTTTCTTATGAAAAACATGCTGTGCATGTTTTTTTCTAAAGTTCTAATGTGTTCTCTAGTGTATTGTTCTCCATCTCTCCAACCTGTTTCATTTTTCTTTTCTTGATGATGTAGTGTCCCTGCCACTTCCCTGCTGACCACGTTGTTCCTGGCTACTCTCAATCCTGAAAAGAGGGCATGTGACCGTGTTAAGGAATTTGGTTTTTATCCTAACAGTAATTGGGTACTATTGAAAGATATCAAACAGTGAGGTAACAAGATCAACTTTTGCTTTTTACAAAGCTCAGTCTGGCTGCGGTGTGGACAGAGACCTGGATTGGTCCCCTATGCAATTGACAGGAGGGAGCTACCTTCACTAAATTACCTCCATGTTTGCTGTACTTGGTGGAAACCGAATTGCTATTTAACAGTTAACACTATAGCCTAAGAAAACGAAGCAATCTGTTTTCACATATTCCTGACAAGGAAAAGGTTATGTGGTGTTATTTGTGAAACAATATTGAATATTAGATATGGAGAAAATGAAAAAGAGTAGGTCATCCACATGCCTATAGCCTCAGAGTAAAATAAAATATTGACAATATAATGCAATTACACAAGGCAAAATCACACTACGCAATACATATGAATGAAAAAAATGTGTGCTTGTTGATAGTTTCCTGATCATTAACCTCTGCATATGTAATGCAAATAATTTTAAAAATTGTTTGAAATGAAAGTTGGATATCCAAAGACACTTGAACTTGATAATTTTGGGCCTCATTTTCTTAATCTCTGAAGTCGGTTTCATGTTGCTGATGACATTACCATATATATGAATCTTTAAATAAAAAAGAAACAGTGGGACTTCTCTCATAGCTCTTGAACTATGATTGAGTTTGGTTATGCACAGTTACCTTAACAGAAATATGAGCTGCTTAAAAAGCAGGCCTCATGACATGTAATTCTTCCTTTCACTGTTTTTAGCATAGTTCTTTGCACATGTAAGTGAAAAACATTAGTGCTGAATGAATGAATGGTGAATTAACAAATGGATAAAGGATGTTGCCAAATGATTGAAGCTGCAATTTTGTTTTCCTGGTGTACTTTTTAAAAATGTGTGCTGGAATACTACTATAGATATTCAGCAAACATAACACAAGTCTTTTTAGCCATATGTTCATTGCAACTGTAAGTACCTGTTGTCTTTATAATATTTTTCATAGAGGGTAAAAACATACAATCCAATTTGAACAAAAGTATAATTTATACTGAATGCTTTAGTGCAAAAGAGATGTGTAGGAATTAAGTTTGTTGGATATTGCAAATCAGTATGTAATTCCTAACTGGCGTTTCTGAAAATTTTTTGAAAATTTGATTTTATTTGTCAGAAATCTTACTAAGTTTAAATTTAGTAGGGAGGAACCCTCTGTGTATAACTGGAAGACCAATAAAAGACAAGAGGATTGCAGACCTGGCTTCTTATAAGTTGCTGTGACACCTAAGAAAGTATTTTAAAGTTAATAAAGAAACATTAAATTTCTTGTTGAAAATATCAGCGTGGAAAAATTTATATTTTAAAATTACCATAATAAAATAACACTTCTGTTTGTCCTCCAGTATGTTTGAAAAAAGAAAAGCACCATGGAGTTTGGATCATTATGGTAACCTATATTGTTGTGTTGTTGCTAAGGTTTTTTTTGTTTTGTTTTTTTTTCCTTTTCCTGCGTTGCAATTTGAAATTTTCCATTTTTTATTGCAGTTATACTGATTCTTCAACTAAAACTTTCTTGGGACATCTAATATGAAGTATCATAATTAAGGTCATGCACCATTAATAAAAGAAAGAATATTTGCCTATTACTCAGGATGCCTTGGGTTATCCTTCTGCATGCAATCCACTTAATAAGTAACCCAATAGCAGAAAAAATTCAGGAGAAGATGCAGGCCTGTTCAGCTAACAGAGGAAGAACCAAGTGCTTCCACAACTACACTTCACATGGATGTATTTCAGATTCTCCATATACAGACTGCATAGTTTGGGTCTACCTGGAACCACCCAAGCCCTTAGAATAGAGATTCCCCCTCCATTCCTGGGTTCTCTGGAAACACGAAGCTACACTCACCACCAGCCATCTACTCCCATGTTAAACACAAAATGGAGAAGAAACTGTCTGTTTTGAAGGGAAAAGAGAGCTATTATCTTTTACAAGTGCCAGAGGTAGTTTTGTTTAGTGCTTCCAAGTCTTTTGTAGGCTGAGCACTGAAGTGAAGAGGACATGGGCAGGAGCTGCCTAAGAAGGGGAAATGAGAGGAAACAGAAGCCCACTGGTGAGGCCTCTTTAATGCCTCAGTATCTTCTGCCACACTGCGTAGGCTGCCCTGGGCTCTGAGTCATTTCTAAAGTTAAAATTCTTGCATGCTGGCACTGATATTACATGTGTTGCATACATAGTCTCTGAATCATACATTAACCCTAAGAAAATATGTCTCACCATTTCCTTCTAACAGATAAAACTGAGGTTCAGTAAAAATAGGTTAGTCACCAAACAATGTTTTGGTTTGATTCTAAAGTCTATGATTTTCTCTTTACAAAGAGGGATCTGTGGAGCTCTGGGCTGTTTCCTGTCCCTCACTAGACTGTCAGCTCACTCAGGATGGGTACCCAGTTTTTTTGCTTATGGTTCCATTCCAGGCCTTGGAAAACTGCCTAGGTGTTCATATATGTAACACATATATTATATAATAGACATATATAATATACATATTATATGTATATTTACCATTTGAGAGATGGTAACAAGATAGCAAACATATCTCAGAAGAAAAAGAAAATCTCTAGATCAATTTGAAAATAAATAAAGAAATAAAAGGTCTAGGAATTTGTGCTGGGTTTGGCCTGAGTGATTGTACCAATGAGGCTCCCCCACCATTTGGTTTCAGGTTGATTTTGGCCAGTGGGAGGCACTGATAGATCAATAGGCTTGGAAGAGAGAGTGGTCAGGGTAATCATCTCACGAGCTTTCCTCCTTGGAGTCATCTTGGGTATATCCCTCCACCTTGGGTCACAGCTCCTACCAGGGAATCCACTGCAAAGTTCTAAATTTCAGTAACAGCTTCTTGCTTCTTCAGCCTGAGGTTGGCCATAGCTCCCTAATGTTGCCATTAGTTTTTTTTTTTTATGTTTTAATTCTGCTCACATCTTTAGAGGTAGTTCTTTTATCAAACTTTTTTCAATTTTTTATTCAAGTATGGCATCTGTTTTATGCTGGAAATCTGAATTATTCAGTGGATGTTCATTCATCCACTTAAATGTTGATCAAACCCCAATTATATGTGTGTTGTATGTGTTTTTATGGGAGGGTGGTTCTCAGAACAATAAAAATGTTGAAAACTGATATATCTTTTCTATTTAGATAATATTGTTTCCACTTCACCAACATTACACCATCCAGGTGAACTAATATTGGTAGTTTTAAATTTTGTTCTCTCTCTCCCTCTTTATTCATTTCTTTCTCCTTTCTGACTTCCTTTTTCCTTTTCTTTATTTCCTTTCTTACTTTTCTCTTCTTTATTTTCCTTCTTCCTTTTGCATTCTGACCAGCTATGGATAGTTTTCCTACATGCTATGTAATGCTGGAGGGAAGATGAGCCCCATCTCTGGCAGCCAGATGTGGAGGCTACCAACGAGCAGCCTGGCAAGGAAGTCTCACCGTGAGAGAAGTGCCTGCTTGGCTAACTTTGTGGGTTGCTGGAGATGGTAGACTCAAGGAGGTCTATTCAAGGTAAACATTGATTGCTACTGCCAGGCTCCCTACATACTGCAACTTCCCTCAAGTGAGCCTCAGCCTTAGGTTTTCACTAACAGGCTGAGTGAGATTTCTCAGAGGTCCTATGCCTGGGATGACACCCGATAGAATCTGGCATCAGCTCTTAATTGTTGGCTTTCATTGTTATTGTGATAAGCCCTGCTGAACTGGGATGTTCAGTGCCCAAGGGAAGCTTACCTGCAATCACTCATTGCCTGCCTGCACACCCACATGCAATCTCAGAAACCCAGGGCGGCTTATACATGCAAAGATGAAAGGCAGGACCCAAGAGGTGGGGTGACCAGGAGTGCAGGGAGTTCCAACCCACCTACAAGAGAGGCAGCATCTCCGTGCAAGTTTCCCTTTAGAAGCCTAAGTCATAACGGGCAGTAGCTGCTCCTTACCCAGTCCTCTATACTAGAGTCTTTTTATGTCAAAATTTCTGGTTTGCATGTCTTAAAGCTTCAGATTTCCATGTTCTATTTTCTAGTGCAAGTTGTGTAAGAATGTTGTCTTCTGTAATACAACCCTCCTTGTATTCATATTTTACATTTCTTGAGGACATTGCTATATAATTTTTCTAAAGTATGGTCTGATCTTGTTATGCAGTCCTCAGAAATATTCTAATATTTTATAACAAATGAAACCAGAGACTTTTTAGTTTGGGATTCAGGATGCTTTATAATATTATTTCTATATCTCTGTTTTGAGTAGTTTCTTCTCTGTAACCTGTGTTTCAGGAAAAGTAAAAAAAATCCTGAACATTTCTTGAAATTTTTCCTCCTTTATTATTTCTCCTGTTCAATTCTCCACCTCAGCAGCAAAGGTACTTTCGTATCAACCATCCCTACACTCTTTCTCTCTTCCCCAAGAAAAAAACTGAATGTGTTTTCTCCCTCCTTTGAACATGCAATTAACTGTGTTTTATCTCTCTTATAGTACTGGCTGACTTTTGCTTTGTAGTAGCATGTTTACTGTAAATTTTTAAATTCCCATCCCCTAGTTTGTAAGTTACCTTGAGAGTTGTTTTATACATGAGAAGCCATGGAGATAAAGTCACTATTTTGTGGGTTTGGGAGGGCAAAATGATCCAAGTTAGCACCTTGAGTTACAATATTTGATAATTTTGTGAGGAGTAGGAGTCCAGGATTATTAGGCATCAAATAAATGTCTTCTTCCTGCTGCTTCTCCAGCTCTAGGCAAACTTGGAATTCTCCTAGTGTACTCATTAGTTTCATTAAATCAGTCTTTCAGTTTTTGTCTATTTCTTGCTAGGAAAAGAATTTCTAATGCAGCCTTAACTTGCCGAGGCAAATACATACCACTAGCCAAAATATTACTTTTCTCATTCTGTTCATTTTTTTCCCTTTTTCAGTGAAATATGTAGCAGGCTGAAAGGACATTAGTTATGTTTTTAAGTAGTTTGTCACAATAATATGACATAAAGTCCTTTTTCTCTATGCTTATGTATTTTCAGCTTCTTTTTTATTTACTTTTACAATAAGCCTTTATATGTGTCTAACCATAAATACGAAGTTAAAAATAAATGTCCTGAGACATTTTCGCTGAGCTGCCTTTTATTTTTCTTTCTACAGCTTTGCTTGCATGCCAAGTGCATACCTCTTAAGATCAAGGTAACAAATAAAAAGTAAAAATGGACTTCAGCCAAAGCACTTAGCAGGCTGTCAGAAAGCACTATAGGTAGTTGCTTCTGATTAAAATCAAACCAAACTTCCTTGAAAACTGAGGTTTCCAAAGTCACTCAAAAGTTACAGCCAGGCAATTCATATTGACAGCAATTGCTAGGGTCTTGGAGAAATCTACTCATATAGTAAAGATAACTGGAAGTTTTGGGAGTGAGTTTGTAAATTCTGGGTTTCTGTTGGGATGTCAGATGGGGAGGGAGGTTCATAAAGCAGCTCCAGATTTCTACTCACAACTCTTAGCAGGAACAAGAAAAAACTAGGCGTAATAACAACAAAGGATGCCACTTCCTTAATAAGCCACTGAAGACAAAACTTGTATAGTAATATCTTTGTCCTGGTTATATAACAAAATTTTGAGACTCTAAAATCAATAGTTGAGATTGTATTACATGTATAATGAATTACTGTTGAACTTTCCTCACCTTATGCAAAGTACATGAAGAACACTTTGAAAGTCAAATGTGTAAAACTCATTCTAGAGGAAGGAGCATAAAGTACAGGGAGAAGACGTGTACCTAAGATTTGGTCATGGAAGAAATTATTGCTCCATTCTATGTCTGGTGGAAGAAAGACTTTCAATAACCCCCACAGCCTGTGGATAAAGTGGGGGTATGCTAGGGCACAGATCCAGTGGCCTGTATCTGACAAGCAGATACAACAGTGCTGTCAGGGCTCATTGGGATAGGTCAGATGGCCAGGACAATCAGCAGTGAGAAGAAAAACTGTAGGCTTAAGGGTCAGAAACTTGAGTTATGAATTTAGCTCTTCTGCTTACTAGCTGTGTGCCCTTGGGGGAATTGTTGAAATTCCATAAAATAGTTTTCTTATCTCTGAAATGGAGAAAATAGTATCTTTGTTTTTGTGAGAAGTAAATGGGACAGGGCATATATATAACATGACAGATGTAGACATGTAATTAATTTGAGTAGAGCCAGATGAAGTTCATCTGTTTGTTCATCTTTGCTTCTCCAGTACCTGGCAAGGGGAGTCCCCGAGTCTTCATAGAGTAAGAGGAACACTTTCTTAAGGGGAACAGGGGTGAGGTGACTTGAAGACAGTATTATCACTATAAATAAGGAAATAACTATATTATTAATGTTATCAAGGAATATTATTAAGGAAGTAACAATATTATCATGATAAACAAGGAAATGAGGGAACAAGGGAAATGTGGAAGATCAATGAAGATGAAAAAGGTTAGAAAGGGGAAGAATGGCACACTCAATTTTTCTAAGTTGGGAAAGGAAATGGTTGAAGTGCTGAATGTATGTGTGTGTGCACAATGCATCTTGGCTAACAAAATGTACACAAGAGAAATGTCAACATATCATTACCTATTGAAATGTACTCTTCATTTCATTTTACATCTATCCCCAAAGTGTGCATTTTTAGAGGGGAGTGCATTTAATAAGTTAGGATTATCTCCTAGAGTTGCAGAGCAAGACAAACCAAGTAGAGTGGATTTCTGGAGTCCTCTTTGCAAAGAAGATAGGTTTTTGTGCAATTTTTAAACTCTTGGTATTAACTATTCTTTTGTATTATGATGTTTTAAAATCAATTTTTGAAGGGTTTTTTTCTTGCTGTATGAAGTATGTTATTGAACCGATATAAAGAGTTGTCCTACATTCTTGGAAAACATTTCCGGTTTTAAAAGGGTGGCATTTTAGTAGGAGCAGACATTGAAACTGCTAATCAATTAGAATCAATAAATAAATGAAGAATGTAATTCATTTTGGAAACAAAAAGCAGATGAAACACTTTCGGAAATCGATTTGTGTGAACTAAATACCCCCCTTAACAAATAAAATTCTGGAATGATGACATTTGCTCTGTGCACAACATGTGTGATCTTTTTAACATAAGAGATTATATTTGTGAAATTTAGTTTGTAAGGCTTCTAAGAAGGAAAAATATTTTAACGAAAAAAGAAGTATTTTTTTAAGCTACTATGCTTAGTGTATAATTTAACTTAAATGGAAAATTTGTAAATGCATCTAATGATATCTTTTAACAATTGTGCAATTGCAATATAATTATTCTTCCTATTTGCAAAGATTACATAAACTGAATTTCAACATATAATAACTTAAGAAATATGATTATAGTGGGAGGTCATTATGTTAAATTTGAGCAAACCATAAAATTCTGTACATCAACCAAGTACAGAATTCAATTAAATATATGTATAGTTAATGGAAATTTATTTTTAGCTTGAGAAATGAAATAGGCATAGTACAGCCCTTGAATTCCTACTTTGCTTGAATAAATCCTCAGTTGAAAAATGTTATCTAAGTTGAAGAGAAATGTCAAAAGCAAAAAGAAACCGAAAAAAGAGGCAAATCCTAAGAACTTCAATCAATAGGAATGAGTACCTAGGAAAGAAACAAAAATTACCTAACATTCATTGAATACCAGATCTGCGCTAACACAGTGCTGAGTGTTTTGTATATGCTGTGATATTTAATTATCACAAAAATACACTGATGTAAGTATTGTCATATTCATTTACAGATCAGGTCACACAGCTGGCATACAATGCTGCTGGGATTCAAACTTTGAAATGTCCCACTCCGAAGCTCATACTAGAACTATTGGATGAAGGAATGCATGAGGTGACTAAAATTATGTAATGAATATTTTCAAGTCACTAGAGCAAAACATGTTTTTAAAATAGCACAAGATATAATAGGTACTAGGTGGTTGAATTAGATATTACAGAAGGACTTTTTTCTAAAATCTTACCTTACCTTAACTTTTAATAAAAGGAGCCAGCCAGACTAAAAGTATCCCATGAGAGAGAACAGGTAGTATAAAGAATATAAATTAATAACAACAGCAGCAGCAACAACAACAAGTAGGTCAGTATTTCTAGAAAATAGAGATAAAGGGGATGATGGTATTAGGTAGGAACAGAAGTGTAGCTGGTGACTACAAATAATCCAAGAATTTTGCTATGAAAGGAAGAGAGAAAACAGTTGATTATTGGAGGAGCATTGGAGTCGGGTAGGTAAGAGGTGATGGTGTCTTGGGAGCAATGAGGGTGGTAAGAATGGTTGGTTCCTGGAGATATTTTGAAGTACTATCACACAGAATGTCCTGACAGTTTATATGAAATATTGGCATTAACTGTAAGCATAGTAGTACAGTCTTTACATTTCATTCTCCATAGAAATAGTACTTAATTGGCCGTCTCTTTGATTTTAATCGTTGTTTCTGTCATGTAAAGCTATAGACAGAATAGCTTTATATACATTTAAGCTATAAAGCTTAAATTTAATTTTAAAGAGTTCTATTGAAATCAGTGTCCTTATTTTGAAATTGGCTGTAACATATTTGCTCATTTTAAAAACCTATCCTAAAGAATCTAAATGTTCTTAGCTCACTGGGAGGAAATATCAGGAAGCCCCTTGCCAAGGAATCTGTCTAAACCACTGGTGTTTTCTACATATGTCTTGGAAATGAATCTGCACAATAATGAGTATTTTACCTTTTATGTGCTTTATCCTCCAAATGTATCTCCAGAGACATTTTCTACTGTTATCCAGACCTCATAGATTCCACAGTATGTCTAGTTTGACATAAAAAAGTTTAAGTCTGATAATCTCCAGGTTATAAATTATTAGAACTGTGTAATTTTGACTCTATTTTAGAGAAAAATAGTAACCTTAGTGTTTATTTTCCTGAATTGTACAGAGCATAAAATCATACACAGATCCTGCCTGTATCTACAGACAGACAGATTCTATTATTCTATCAAGGCCCAAAGTAGACAACAAATCACTTACTTCATGGTAGGACACCCTTTCTCATCCCAGTTTGACTCTCCTACTCCTTAATCAATTCTTCACTACCCCACTGAATGTGAGAAATCAAGAGGCAGGGTAAATTTTTATTCTCCTAAAAGTGCAACTTAATATCAGATCCTCACCTGTACTTTCAAGCGAGTAACATATGGGGAGTTAACTAAGTAAAAGAATATCACAGAAGGAAAGGAATATGTGTGTTTCTTGCTCACATATTTCCAGGTAATTTAAGAGGATGAAACATTTGTAATTGAATCTTCAACAGCTTTCATTTCCTTTGGATTCTATTACTCCAATTTTGCAATATCCCTCACCAGAACAATCAAACTAAGTTCTAAGAAATAATTTTATATCATTACATTTAAATTTTGCTATTTTCACAGGGTTAAGACAGTTTAATTTCAGGAACTGAATTGCCATAGCTAAATTAACAAAATATTTTTTCCAATAATACATTTTCTTGTATAACTTTGGAATTCTACTGAGATCTATGAAATAATTTGTTAATTATATTCAATGAATGTTGTGATTCCAAATTAAATGCACATATTCTTTATCAAATGTCTGTATGAGAGCCATCAGTTCATAGCTCATGAGTAGGCATTTAATAAATATTTTTAATGGTGATACATGTCTTGAGGAAACTTTAGATTACCTCAGTAATACTTATTCTCTTTTATCTTCTCGAATTACCATGTCTTGAGAAAAGTTTTACAAGTGTATCTCATTTCAAAGCCTAGTTTCTTTTCTTATTAATGACATACCAGTCAGTATGTTATTTGGTTTCTATTTTGGGGCTTGATATAATAATAGGATCTATGTGTCTGTGAATGTAAGGAGAATTTATGTATACTGCTCCCTGTACAATGCAGGAAGTCCAATAGTCACATTACCAATAATGTCTTAGATAGAGTCTAAATCTACACAGTTCCCCCAATAGTTTATAATTTTGGTGTTATCAAGCTTTCACCCTAACTATACTAGTTTATGCCTCCAAGAGTACTAGAGTCTTAGTTGTTTCTCTCCCTTACTTCTGTGATTCTTGGCTTAATAAGTTGTCCTAAGCAATAAATTCTTCTTAGCTGATGTTTTACTAATGAAAGGTAGAAATATGTCACAAAACTTTCTTTGAACAGCGTAGCATAGTGGAGAGGTGGCTGAGATGATTATATAAGTCAGACTAGAATAAATGCTGCATTTGAAATAAAAACAAAGTGCTTGTGAGGTTCCTGAGATGAGAACAACTAATTTTGATAAAGGGGATTAGAAAGACTATGGAGAAAACATTTCAGTTTCACAAAGAAATACACGATTTCAACATGTAGAAAGGCAAAGGAGGACATTGTAGAAAAACAAACAAACAAACAAACATGAAGAACAAGAAAATCTGAGCAAGTCATTTTCTACGTGACCGGGGAAGAAAGCAGAGGTTGAAACTAAAAATGTGTTGGGTCCAGGATGTGAAAGGCCTTGAATGACAGACTAAAGAATCTGGATTGTATTCCGTTGGGGGAAACCAGATAATATTTTTAGAGTAACAAAATGATATTTACATTTCAATTACTCTGGAAATGTGAAAGTTGAATTGCAGCAAGTTTCAGAAAATAGGCATGGACGAGAGAATATTGCTTGCCAAATATCCAGACAATTTTCCACATTTTCCTTTGGAGTATGTAACTAAATTCTTACCAACAGGATTTGCGTAACGATGTACACCCGTCCTGTCAGATTTTGCATTATATATCTTAAAGTTACGTTATTGGCTCAGTGACATTTTCCATGTGAATTTGATACCTTTCTCTTTATGAAAATTTCATCTTTAACTGTAGCATGCTTTTTTTCTTAAAGCCCATTGGTGTGCTGTTTTTTACGCTATTTGTATGCTTTAGAAGAGCTATCCAGCTTTTTTCTTTCTTTCTTTCTTTTTTTTTTTTTTTTTTGTTTGAGACAGAGTCTTGCTCTGTTGCCCAGGCTGGAGTGCAGTGGTGTGATCTTGGCTCACTACAACCTTGGCCTCTTGGGTTCAAGTGATTCTCCTGTCTCAGCCTCCAGAGCAGCTGAGATTACTGGTGTGTGCCACTACATCTGGCTAATTTTTGTATTTTTAGTACAGACGGGATTTCACCATGTTGGCCAGGCTGATCTCAAACTCCTGACCTCAGGTGATCTGTGCGCCTTGGACTCCCAAAGTGGTGGGATTACAGGCATGAGCCACTGCACCCGGGCTCCGCCCTTCTTTTGGTTAGTGTTGCAGAGAAACTTTTTTAAAAAATGATTCTGGATAGTTAAGATTTTCCAAGCAAATCTTACTCAAACTTGGGACCTGAGGTGGAAGCAAGTTTGGAAGGTTATATGATTGGCTAAATAGTAAAAGATCTAGAGATCTCTGTTTTAGAAACTTTGTATGTGCATGCAGGGCAATATTAATAAATACAAATTAAAAATTTCAAACATGGTATATAAATTTTCTTCTTTTCTCTTTCTGGCATATCTATTTTTAAGATTTTTAACTCAATCAACTAATCTTTGTCTTTTAATTGAAAAATTCAGCCTGTTTAAGATATACTTGCTTTTAAATCTTAATTATCTATATTAGTTATCTATCTCATCTATTTTACCATGCCTTTGCTCTTCTTGCCATTTTATGATTCAATATTTATATTATTATTTTCCTATTTATTATCTTGTTAGTTATGTTTTTCTTATTAGTATTCTTATGTGAAGTTTTTCTTGTCTATAAGCTTGTTAGGCCACGTAATATTTTACTATATTTTGGTGGCTACCATGGAGACTACAATATGCATCCTTGAATTTTTAAACCCCAGTATATATGAGTAGTTTTAAAACTTCACTTACCATCTTCTCATCATTTTAGAATTGTTTTCATGTATTTAAAAAACAGGTATTTTCAAATGCATAAGATATTATTACAATTGTTTCTATAGTCAATATTCATGTAAATTTACTCTTGTACTCACACTTTCCACTATTTTTCATGTCCTCCTATGTGTCTGTGGTTCCATGTGGAATTATATTCCTCCCATGTGAGTAATTCATTTTAATAATTCTTTTAGTGTAGGTCTTCTGGGATAAATGCTGTTAGTTTTTGTTTCTTTCAAAAAGTTTGTTTTTGCCTTTACTTGTGAAGGGTATTTTACTTCGTATAGAATTTCTGAGTTGGTAGTAATTTTGTTTCAAGACTTTAAAGATCTTCAGCGTCTTCTGGATTTCATTCTTATGTCAATATTACTGTTACTCCTTTTAAGTTTATATGCTTTTCCCCTGTAGATGCTTTCAACTTTTTTTGTGTGGGTATAGTTTCCAGAGTAACATAAAGTATGCTTTATTTTACATTTTTCCTGATTGGAGTTTTTTATGCTTCCTAAATCTATGAATTTTCAAAACTTCTTGTAATTATTGCTAAATACTGGGATTTTTTCCCCCACCATTCTCTTTCTCCTCTCTTTCTGGGATTTGAATTATACATATGTGATACTTTTCACCTAATCTCAAATCTCTAATGCTCTTTGGTTTTACTTTTTTTTAAAATCTCCACTCTAGTCATAATTACTTCCTTCCCTACTAGATTTAAACAGTTTGCCTTTTATTTTCTAGTTCTCTAAAGTGGAAAATTAGGTTTTGATTTGAGATCTTTATTTTTCAATGCGTATGTTTATAAATTTTCTCCTGAGCACGACTTTTGCTGTATCCCATAAATTTTGGATTGTTGTGTTTTAGTTTTCATTAATCTCTAAGTGTCTTCTAATTTCCCTTGCTATTTCTTTGTTTACTCATTTGTTGCCAAAAGTGATATTTCCACATATTTGTGAATTTTCTAGTTTTCCTTCTGTTATTGATTTCTCATTTCATTCTGTTTTATTCTGAGAAGATACTCTGTATAATTTCAGTATTTTAAAATTTGTTGAGACTTGTTTTGTGGGCTAAGATGTGGTATGTCCTGAAGAATCTTCCATGTGTACTTGACAAGAATGACTATTCTGCTGTTTGTTACTGAGTGAATTATTCTATATATGTCTATTAGATCTGCTTGGCTTATTATGTTGTTCAAGTCCTCTCTTTTATTATTTATCTTCTATCTAGTCGTTTTCTCCATTATTGAAAGTGTAGTGTTGGGGTATCAACTCTTATTGTTGAATTGTCTATTTTTCCTTCCATTCTGTCAGATTTTTCTTTGTATATTTTGAGGCTTCAAAGGACAGGCTGATTCTCTTCCTGGGAGCTAGTGCAGCTGGTGACTTTAAATGGAAGCCAATGCTCATCTGCCATTCTAAAAATCCCAGGGTCCTGCCTATGCTCTATACATAGAACAACAAAGCCTGGATGTCCTCTGAAGATTTGAAGCTAGGTGTTGACTTCTCCTATCTAGCTATGAAAGTCCTAGATGACATCTTCTTCCAATAGAAAGCTACTTTGTCCACATTCAAAAATCTGTTTAGTTTAGCCACCGCCATTACTTATGTTTGCTAGATTTTCTGAATAACTTGATGCAGCTTCTACATCAGCACTTTCTGCTTCCCTTTGCATTTTTAAGAGGGATTTTTATGGGGATGGCTTCTTTCCTTAAACCTTATGAACCAATCTCTTCTGGTTTCAAACTATGCTTCTGCACCTTTCTTATCTCTCTCAGGCTTCATAGAACTGAAGAGAGGTAAGATCTTCTGAATTAGTCTTTGGCTTAAGATAATGTTATAGTTGGTTTTATTTTCTTTTGAGAACACCAAAACGTTCTCCATATCAACAACAAGGTTGTTTTGCTTTCTTATCATCCATGTGTTCACTGGAGTAACACTTTTAATTTCCTCCAAGAACTTTTCTTTTGTATTTATAACTTGGCTGTTTGGTGCAATAGAACAGGCCTAGCATTCAACCTGTCTCAGCTTGTGACATGCCTTCATCACTACGCTTACTCATTGCTTGCTTTTGATTTAAAGTGAAAGACATGCAATTCTCCCTTTCATTTCAACACTTAGAGGCCATTTTGGGGTTACTAATTGGCCTAAATTTCAATATTATTGTATCTCAGGGAATAGAGATGCCTGAGGAGAGAAAATGAAATGGAAGAATGGCCAGCAAAGTAATTAGAATGTACACAATGTTTATCAATCAAGTTTGCCATCTTATATGCACATAGTTCTTGGCACTGCAAAACAATTGCAATAGTAACATCAAAGATCCATATTACGGATTACAATAATAAATATCATAATAATGAAAAAGTTTGAATTATTGTGAGACAGAGACACAAAGTGAGCACACGCTGTTGGAAAAAATGGCGTCACTAAGACTTAACTTGGGAAAAGGTTGCCACAAACTTTCAAATTGTAAAAAATGCAGTATCTCAAAGTGCAATAAAGCAAAGCACAATAAAACAAGGTATACTTGTCTTGCTTTGTTTTTTGTCATTAAGTTATAGGAGTTTCTGATGTATTTTGGAATATTAACTCCTTATCAGATATATGGTTTGCAAATATTTTCTCCCATTCCGTAGGTTGCCTCCTCACTCTTGACTGTTTCCATTGCTGTGTGGAACGTAGTCCCACTTTTTAGTTTGATGCTACCCACTTGCCTATTTTTGCTTTTCTTGTCTGTGCTCTTGGTGTTCATATCCATGAAATCATTGCCTAGACCAATGTCCTGGAGTTTTTTTCCCTGTGTTTCCCCTAGTAATTTTACAGTTTCTGGTCTTATATTTAAGTCTTTATTTTGAGCTGATTTTTATATACGGCATAAGATAGTGGTCCAGTTTTATTTTTCTGCATATACATATTTATTTTCCCAAAACCATTTGTTGAAGAGACTATCTTTTCTCCATTGTGTATTCTTGGTGGCTATGTCAGATCAGTTGACTATATAGATATGGGTTTTATTTCTAGGCTCTCTATTTTGTTCCATTGGTCTTTATGCCTGTTTTTATGCCAACACCATACTGTTTTAGTTGCTGTAACTTTGTTTGTTATATATAATTTATATATAATATAATATATAAATATAATATAACTATATATTACATAATTTAGATTATATACATTACATATAACAAAGCTATAGTAACTGAAACATTATAGTATATATGTATAGTATATATAGTATATATAGCTTTGTTATATATAATTCATATATATATATATATATACACATAAAAATTTGTTATATATATAAATTAAGACAGGGTCTTACTCTGTTACCTAGGCTGAAGTGCAGTGTGCAGTGGTGCAATCATATCTCTCAAACTCCTGGGCTCAAGCAATCCTCCCACCTGAGCCTCCTAAGTAGCTAGAACTACAAGCACATGCCACCATGTGAGGTTAATGCTTCGTAATATATTTTGACTCTGGGAAGTGTGATGCCTCCAACTTCATTTTATTTTATCAAAATTGCTTTGGCTATTCTGGGTCTTTTGTTTTCCCATGTGAATTTTAGAATTTTTTTTTGATGTCTGTAAAAAAAAGCCATTGGGATATTTATGAAAATTGCATTGAATATATAGATCACTTTAGGTAGTACCTACATTTAAATAATATCAGTCTTTTAATCTATAAACACAGGATATCTTTGCATTTATATGTGTCTTTTAAAAAAATTTTATCAACATATTGTAGTTTTCAGTATACAAGTGTTTCACCTCCTAGGCTAAGTTTATTCCTAAGTACTTTATTGTTTTTGGTGCTTTTATAAATAGAATTGTTTTATTAATTTTTTTTTCAGATAGTTTGTTGTTAGTATATAGAACTAAAAGCCTTTAAAATTTGTTGTAGGGCAGTTCTACTAGGAATGAAATCTCTCAGCTTTTCTTCACCTGGAAATGTCTTTATTTCTCCTTCAATTTTGAAGGACAGTTTTTCTGGATATAGATTTCTTCATTGGCAGTTCTATTTTTCTTTTGACACTTTAAATATGTCATCTTATCATCTTTTGATCTCTGGTTTCTGAAGAGAAATTAGTTATCTATCTTATTGAGGATGGCTTATTCATGAAAAGTCATTCTCCCCTGCTGCTTTCAAGATTTTATCTTCTTTTGGCTTTGGACAGTTTAATTACAATGTATCTTGATGTGTACTATGGACTAGTTGTGTGCCCCCAAATTCGTATGGTAAAACCTTATCCCCAGAATGATGGTATTAAATGACTAGAACGTGAAAGTGGAGCCCTCATGAATGGGGTTAGTGCACTGATAAAATAGAACCAAGGGACTTCATTTGTCCTTTTTCTACCTTGTCAGGATGTAACAAGAAGGTGCCATCTATGAACCAGAGAGCAAGCCCTCATCAGACACCAAATCTGATGGCATCTTGATTGAACTCCCCCATCTCTAGAACTGTAAATAAGTTTCTGTTGTGTATAAGCCAACCAGTTTGTGGTAATTTGTGTTAGCAGCCTAAATGGACTAACTTTGGTTATTTCTGAGTCTGTCCTATTTGGAATTTGTTGAGCTTCTTGAAAGATGTAGATTTACCTCTCTCATTGAATGTTGGTATTTTTAGCCATTGTTTCTTGAAATATATTTTTTGTCTCATCTTAGTCCATTTGCTATAAAAGAATACCCAAGGTAGGGTAATTTATAAAGAAAAGATGTTTATTTGACTCACAATTCTGCAGGCTGTACAAGAAGCATGTTACCAGCGTCTGCTTCTGGTGAGGGCCTCAGACTGCTTCCACTCACAGTGGAAGGTGGAGAGGAGATGGTGTGTGCAGAGATGACATGGTGAGAATGTGTATTAGATCATTCCTACATTGCTATAAAGAAATGCCTGTGACTGGATCATCTACAAAAGAAAGAGATTTAATTGGCTCGCAGTTCTGCAGGCTTTAAAGGAAGCATAGTACTGGCATCTGCTCAGCTTCTTGGGAGGCCCCGGGAAGCTTACAATTGTGGTAGAACGTGAAGGGGGAGCAGGTATTGCACATGGTGAGAATAGGAGCAGGAGAGAGAGAGTGAGAGAGGCGAGGTGCTATACACTTTTAAACAACCATTTCTTGCAACAATTCACTCACTACCATAAGGATAGCACCAAGGGAATGGTGATAAACCATTTGAATTAGTCTGTTCTCACACTGCTATGAAGAACTACCAGAGACTGTGTAATTTATGAATAAAAGAGGTTTAATTGACTCACAGCCACACAGGCTGTACAGGAGGCATACTGGAGAGGACTCAGAAAACAGAATCATGGCAGAAAGCGAAGGGGAAGCAAGCACCATTCTCACATGGCAGAGCAGGAGAGAGACAGAGTGAAGGAGGAGGTGCTACACATCTTCAAACAACCAGATCTCATCATAACTCTATCATGAGACAGCACTCAGGGATGATGCTAAACCATTAGAATCCACTCTCATGATCTAATCACCTCCCACAAGGGCCCACATCCAATATTGTGGATTACATTTCAGTATGAGAATTGGGTGGGGCCAAATATCCAAACTATATCAGAAAAGAAGCAAGAGAGAGGTGGAGGAGGCACCAGGCTCTTTTAAACAATCAGCTCTCACAGGAACCGAGAGAATAAAAACTTACTCATTACCATGAAGACGGTACTAAGTCATTAATGAAGAAACTGCCCCCATGACCCAAATACCTCCAATTTAGCCTCACTTTCAAAATTGGGTACCAAATTTCAACTTGGGATTTGGGAGGACAAATATCCAAATTATAACATGCCTCTTTCTCCCTCTTTGCCTCTGTGATGTTCACTATGTGTGTGTTGACTTTCACTATGCATATGTTTTTATATTTAATGTTATTCCACCTATCTCTTAGGCTCTGTTCATTTTTCTTCATTCCTTTTTTATGTTCCTCAAACTGCATAATTTCTACTGGCCTATATTTATGTTTTTTTATTCTATCTTCTGCCTGCTGAAATTTGCTATAGAACCCCTGCAGTGACTTTTTGATTTTCAGTTATTGTACTTTTGCTCATGCATCATTCTTTTGATTTTCTTTCTTTGTCCATCACATCCTTCAGCTCTTTGAGCACAGTTAAGACACTTGATGTAACTCTTTGTCTAGTAATTCCAATGTCTGGGATTCCTGTCAATTAATTTCTTTCCCTTTGAGTTTGCCATGCTACCATTTCTTCTTGCATGCCTTATAATTCTTTGTTAAAGACTGGCATTCTGATTATTATATGTAGCATTTCTGAAATATTATTATTTCACTTCCCCGGAGCTTGCTGTTGGTTCTTGTTGTGGGTTGTAGTTATCTTTTTAGTGGCTTTAAAACTAATTTTATAATGTGTAGTCACTCAAGTCTGTCCCATTAGTTTGGTGGTCAGAATATTTATAAAGACCAATTTGTTAAAGTACTGGTATTAGATTTATGTGGTCTCCAATAGAAACTCAAATAAATAAAACTTTAAAACTTTATATAAAAAAATAAGAATTCAGAAAATTACAGCAATTTAAGGTTTTCTCTTAGTTATAATGCAAATTTTTTGAGTTAAAATTTTCCATTTCCCTAATTTTGTTTTTTGTGGAAATTTCAGTTTCAACACGAAGATGTTAATTACTTTTAAAGATTCCGTGTTTACCAAAAAGTTAATATAAAAGGCAATTTTAATTTTTCTGATTAACTGCTAGTCACCTCATGACATTTTTGCAAACTTCTGTCTTCCTAATAGAATCCATTTTTATTTAAGACTGCAACATGAGTGTGAGTTACATGGTTAAGATTTCAGCCACCTTCTAACTGCAGGCAACCATGTGATAATATACTGACCAAAGAGATATGGATAGAGTTGCTGTGGAAGACTCTCATTTCTTGTTCACAAGAACAAAGCCCATTTAGACTTTCATCTCTTTGTCTGTCTCTCTTCTTTTTTCCTGGACTATGCACATGTGACCTGGAGGTGCAGCATCCATCTTGTCTACACATTGCAGATTGCAGATCAAAAATGCTAAAATATCCTGGCTGCCTGATGTCACTACAGGTTAATAAAGAATACCTCAGAGATTCAAATCTAAACAAAATGCTAAGTCACATTCCTCCACATTCACAATTAAAACAATTGAGTGATTTGGGTACAGATGATGAGGGAGAGAACAGAACTCATAAAATATGGTTTTCTTGTTTGGGTGGGCTGTTTGTTATGGCATTAAGGCACAGGCACCATATTTTATTGTGATTGATTATTTACTTATAACCTTCTATCCTATCAGATAGTAAGGGTTTGGGGGCAAGGGCTTTTTTCTGTGTTATTCATCATTGTTTCCCTTTTATCTAGTACTATGAGGTTAAGCACAAAAAAAGGTAATCAATAAATATTTGTTAAATTTTAAAAATGGAAAAAAATAATAAGTATAGTTTAGGACACAGTTTATCATGTCTGTGACAATGGGAAGTGTAAAGCTAACACTAATGTAATCGCCCATCAGGTTGTTCCTACCTGCCCCACAGACAAAATCATTTTACTCAGACCACAGCTTTGCAGTAAAGAAAGAGTTTAATTGATGCAAGACTGGCCATGCCATACAGAAGATGGGGTTATTAAAATCAGTTGCCCTGAAGGCTTGAAGGTTAGGGGTTTTCAAGGACAGTTTGGTGGGCAGGGGATTAGGAAATGGGTGCTGCTGATTGGTTGGGGAAGCCATCACAGGGGGGTGGAAGATAGTCCTTGTGTACTGAGTCCACCTTTGGGTTGGGGGTGGGGATCACAGGACTGGTTGATTCATGAGTCAGGAGTCCAGGTAGAGTCAGCTGTGATCAGAAATGCAAAAGTCTGAAAATAAATCTCAAAGGGCTAATCTTAGGTTCTACAATAGTGATGTTATCTACAGGAGTAATTGAGGAAGTTACAAATCTTGTGACCTCCAGAACAAGGGCTAGAAATCATTTAACTATACTTATATCTTAGCAGAAACCAGGTCCCTCTCATAATTCGAACATTATGGCCTTTCATAAATTTTATAAAGGTTGTTTAGTTTTGGGAAGGGCTATTATCAGTCTTGCTTTCAGGCTAGACTACAAACTAAATTTCTGCCAAAGTTAGTCTGGCATACAGTGGGAATGACCAAGGAAAACTTGGAGGTTAAAAGCAAGGATGGAGCCAACTATGTCAGATTTATATTATTATCATAATTTTGCAAAGATTGTTTCACTAGTAGTTAACACTATCTAAGTATTTGCCATGTGCCAAAAATTGTACTAAGAGCTTTACACACATTAATTCATTTAATTTCAAAACCAAAAGATTAATAGGTAGATATCAGCATTACATCCATTAAGATAAGGAGATTGAGGTAAGAAGTGCCTTAACTTGTCTGAGATTACACAGCTTACGTAGAAGAGCTTGGATTCTAATTCAGTTGGTCTGGATTCAAAGCTTATGCACTTAACAATTACCCTCTACTACCTGTACTTCCTCCCCCAGCTAAGGCAGAACACAGGCTATGTATGTATAGCTCCTGTGTCCAGCCTTAGTTGGGGGAGGAAATAGATGATAGATGGATAGATAGATAGATAGATGATAGATAGTTAGATAGATAGATAACTGTGTTAATGGGAAGTATGGAGCTAACACTGACATCATCACTTGTCAGGTTCTTCCTACCTGCTGCACAGACAAAACCATTTTACCGAGACCACAGCACTGCAGTAAAGAATGAGTTTAATTGAAGCAAGACTGGCCATGCCACACAGAAGAAGCATTCTATATAACTCATATCTACATATGAGTTAAAAGTCATTTTCCAAACAGAATTGGAAGAAGGAAAGTCATGCACCTGAATTTCAATGTCTCCGGCAGAGCTGCACTGTTGTTAGGAAGCCTCACAAGATGGTTCTATTTACCACAATCAAGCATCTAGCTGTCAGATATGCCTGTCAAAAATTCAGATCTGCTCACGCTGCTGCTGTTAATTTAGTATAAGAAACTTGACTCACACTAATTTACAAATGACTAAACTACTAAAATCAGAATGCCTATTGACTCATTCAAAAAAGAGAAAGTTAATTGATGGAGTAAACATCTGTGTAAGGAAAGTAGTGTTCAAAAGAGGTTCTTAGAATAAAATAAGAACTAGAAAATTTGTAAAAATATTGTAATGCTTAAAGACTCTAGTATTTCATACATTGTACTTCACCAGTGATATATCTGCCAGGTAGACATGACTGAGCACCCTCTCCCTTGGCCTATGAATGGGCATGGTCTGTTTCTGTATCTCTCACCCTCTTGAGTCCTTCTGGTTGACCTACCCTGTCTTTAGATTTCAGTCAAGATTTCCTAACATGACTACCTTTTCCTGAGAAGATGTCTTCATTTACGGTTAAGTCTGAAAAGGGCAACCTGATTCGTTTCTCCAAGTTACTTGTCTCTTCCTACCTCCCTTTCACCTGGATTATTTGCTGACTTTCATCTGCTTCTTTTTAGTCACAGTACAAGAAATGTGGAACCTCTATCTTGAGACTAAAACCTGCCACTCTGTGCTTTTGTCTCCCACTCCTTTTACTTTTAATACTGTGACCACTACTGGTAATCTGTCCTTTCTTCTGCACTTTCAACTTCAACTTTACCAACTCATAAGATTGATCAAATGTCTACCATTAAAGAAAAAAAGGTCACAATTCCATGTTCCCTTTTAAAAAGAACAGGAAGCTCTGTTTCATTCCTATGTCTCTTTTAAGGATTGCCATGCCTCCTCCAATCCACAGCCAGCTTCCTTGACAGATTGACTTCCATTCACTATTCCACTTCTTTACTTTTGTGACTTGCCAATTCACCACAATCTGGCCCTGGCTCCCACTGCTTCAATAAATATACTTTGGCACACATCATCGATGGCACCCCATGGGTCAGATTCAGTGATCTTCTTTTTTATGTTACATCTTTTTGACCTCATCAGCATTTGGCACTATTGAGCACCTGTGTATCTCTTTCCCTCATGACACTATGTCTCTTAGTTTTCTGTCTATGCTTTCTTACTCATCTACTTTGTGTGCTCTTTTTCCTTTTTCCTCCCCTTAAATGTATGTGTTCCCTAGGGCTTTGTCATTGGCCCATTGCTATTTATTGTGTATACATTCTACCTCTGTGATTATTCCCATTTCTACAGCTTCTACTGCCAATCATATTGCTAATGCAGATTCTCACTGGGGCTCCAGATGCATGTATTTATCAAAGGACATCTCAACACTAACATTTTAAAACTGGAATTCAATATTTCCTTCAAAATCAGCTACTTTCTCTTCTTGTTCTTGGTACTATTTGTCCAGCCAAATAAGAAACTTGAGAACCATTCCAAACTTTTCTTCTATCTCCCAACCCCTCACTAAATTAGTGGCAACAGCCAATCCTATTAATTCTATTGCTATACTTCTTTGGTAGTTTTAACATTCTCTTTATTGATCATGAGCCGAGAGAGAAGTTCTCTAGATTTCTCATTTCTGTCTTATGACATTTTCCCTCAAAGTTGTGAAACCTCATAAAAGAGGTTTTTAATATTTCATATTTGATTGCCCAAATACTTTATCTATTGGCAGAAAAATCTCCTGTAACTTCTTTTGATGTGAATGAATATACCTCTTCTTAGGTGCTAGAGGAGCTTTGAGGAAGAGCCAGATATGCCCCACTATAGTTATTTCCTACTAACAAGCAAACACAATTAATATAATGTTTAAGTATGGTTGCCAGGTGCAATACATCTAATTAAATTTGAATTTCAGATAAAGAGCAAATAATTTTTTTAGCATAAGTATGTCCCATGCAATAATTGTGGCATACTTATGTTAACAAAAACTCATGATTTATGTAGAATTCAAATTTAACTGGGCAGATTCTCCTAGTCAGAAATCAAAGGGCAAGCTTGGCTCAACCCATCACTAATGAGCTGTTACATGAATCACTAAATAAATTATAATCACTTCAAGTCCCCCTATACCCATATTCTAGGACAATAAAGATTTTTGAAAATGAGAAGACAGAAACTCAAGTTACATTATCTAAGATCACAGATGTAGAAAATAGCTAGTCTATTATGGCAGGGTGCTTAACTCCAAACTAGTTCTCTTTCTACTATACGCTGTTCCTTATAGGTTAGCCTTGTAATAGTGGAGAGGAGAAAACACGCTTAGGCATCTCTAAAGTAGTTACTTAGTATACCTAGACTCCAAGAAAACAGAAATACATCTTTTAAACTAAATTACAACAGAAATGTATTATAATCTTAAAGTTAATAAAATCAGAAAAGCTTTATAAAAATTCTGAGCCAAATTGTTGGAAATTGTTTTAAAATGTTGATTAATTGAAGCATTAAAATTGGAGAAAATTTGTAAGGCAAATCATTTTTAAAATATTCTTTGTGTTTTTTTCCCAGATTGAGAAGCTGGTTCCTTAGTAGGAACAGTATGTCGCTCCTGACACCATGTGGCCACTTTATGTACTGCTTTTAACATTTTTGAAGACTAATGATCTAGCCATGGGAAAAAAAACAATAAAAGCATACTGTGAGATGCAAGAAGATATCATTTATTACCATTTATCTATTTAAAAGTTGAAGATTATTATAAAAGTTACCATTAGGTGATTATCAAGTTTTTCATATCTATACTTTAAGCCTTTATTCCCAACTTTGTTACTGGTGTCAGCCTGTACTTTTAGAAAGATGTAATCAATTTTAAATTTCTTGACAGTGAGCCAAGTGTTTTGTATTATCCCTTTTGAGCAAACTAACAATTGTTATAGTACAGCAATTAAGAAGAACTAGTTTTTAGCATCAGATGAACTTGGTTCCCTCCACCTCCTTCAACTCTTATGTACTGCTGAGGCCTCTTCTAGCCACAGACTGTCCTGCACTTATCCCAAAGCAGCATATATAGGACATCGCTGCTAAAATCTTGGCCACTAGCTGATGTTCCCAAAGCTGGGCATTATCAATGCTTCCCCAACCACAGCTAATGCCCTAAAACCTTCTTTGTGCCAGTCGACATGCTGTTCTTGAACTATGCATCTGATGAAAGCTGTGCTTTATTACCCACAAAATCTGGAAGGATGCTCTGTTCTTTTTTTATGCAACACTGTCTCATGTACATCAAAGTACTGCCCTGCTCCCCAGTGTCTAACAGAACTTTAAATGAAATTGATTCCTGGAAGTCCATCATCAGACATGTTTAAAGTGCAGTAGTAAATACAACTTAGTCTTAAGCTGGCATATCTTCCTCACTTTTCACATGTATTCTTAGTTTCAAAATTAAATCTGTTGTTGCAACAATTACACAAATATTCTACAGATACAAGAAAACTTGCCTGTATATTTCCTGAGGAGCTTATCAAAATGTTAGGTCAGTAACAAGTCTCATATTATGAAGATAAATTTAATGTTCCAGTTATTTGACCTTGTTTCTATCAGGTGTGAGCCATGTCTGCAAATATTTCATTCAGCTTTAGAGGTTCAGAAAGTGCACAATATAGCTCAGCTGAACATGGTTGACAAACCTTCAGCTAGACAACCATTAGGGAGAGAGGGGTGGATATAAATTTAGTTTTAAACAATATGTCGCAGATAATGTTTTATTGTATATGCATGTTTTCACTGACAAGAGGAAGTTTTGGGGATTATACATAATTTTAAATGGAATTATGCTTTTACATTAATATTTCCTTCTGAATTAAATCAGAATTTATCATCTATATCTCAGATATATTGTTAGATCTTTAAAGAAACTTTACACAAACATATTACATATGCTTTTCTATATATAAAGTGGGCGATTCTGAATGCCTTCTTGATTGATTAATGTCATAAAGACTATTTATGTAAGTGAGCTTTTATAAGTTCTAGGAAGTCTAGTCAATCAATGACAAGAGTAGCTCAAATACATTATAACCGTGAGTGGTGATATTGATGTAAATGCTGTATATGAAACAGTCAGCACTAGGTCAAGTTATATTTTTATATTTGAAAAATGCTTGCTACAAAGATTACTTTGAATTATGTTAGAGTCCAGAAAGAAATTCAAATAATTTTGTTTTTTCCTTTTTTTTTTTTTCCGGAAGATGGTGCTATGTGTTAGAGAATTACGAAAGAGAAAAGCAAGTAAATAAAAGCTTGTTAGAAAACTTGACTCTTTCAAGCATGAAAGTACATTCCTGACAAAGTAAGGGAAGCGAAAACTATTAATAGTAAATTTCCAGTGGAGAAAGCTGGCAAATATCACCTTCACCAGGTGGTATTACATAACAAGTGATATCATATGATATCATGTATCTCCTGATAATATGTAATGAGGAAAGAACTTCATCTCTGTGGCATTCTTTCCAAAAATCGAAAGCCCCAGTATAATCATGAGAAAAATACCAGATAAACCGAAATTGGGAGACAGTGTACAAGTGCATGACTAGTATTTTTCAAGCTACCAAGGTCATTGAGGATAAGAAAAGGCTGAAAAACTGTCACAGAACATAAGACATGACATGACATGACAAGTAAATGCCATGTGGCGCCTGAATTGGCTCCTGGAACAGAAAAAGGTCATTAAGGGGAAAGCTGGTAACATTCATATAAATCTGGATTTGTTAAAATTGTTAGCTGTTAATTGTTTAAAAAAATGCATTTCTGAGCTCATAAAAGTAGACAACATGCTTGAGATTGATTTTTCAAGTGGTGATAATTGTACTTAATTATTTACACTCTTTAGCAACCTATGAAAACCCTGCAGAGAACTGTGACAATGCTACCCAAATCAAAAGACTTTTTCTAAAGTTAGATATTTAGGTCTTCTCTACTGTATTCACTGTCACTCCTCTACAATTGTCTATTACATAAGTGCTGGAATATCGACATTGTTACATATTCAAGAATTCCTGGAAAGCAGTAAGAGATTTCAGATTAGTATAACTGTCTGAATAGTATCGCATTAATCTAAGACACGAAGAGGGGTGAGCAGGGTTTGGTAAGAAAAATAATGGATTTAAGTTCTGAATGTGATAAGTTTTAGGGACCTCTGGTGGCAGCTACAGATGTGGCCTGGAGCTCAAGGGAGAGAGCTGTCATTGACACAGATGACACAGATTTGAGAATCATTAGCCAATAGTAAGACTTCCTCAGGGGTAGGGAAGGCTGAGAGAAGACAAACGTATTCCTTTCAGTCTACCTGTTTTTCTCACCTGTGTCATGAGCACACAATCAAGAAACTCAACTAAATGGGAATTGGTTAACATCACTTTTCCAGCCCATGTGTCTACAAAAATTTCAACTTTAAAGCAGCACTTTGCATAATGATATGAAATGATGACGGAAAATGCAAGCAATCATACAGACTACCAACATTTTCATCAAGCTGAAGATATTCCAATCTAAATTTTATCTCACTCTTTGACTGCAGTGTTTCATTTGACATCTGATGTTGTGGGAGGAGTTAAAAGGTGAAAAACCGACTGCAGATTCATGTAGGCATTGAAATCAACATGAGACGGTCAAAATGAGAGAATATATTCCTGGCATCTATATCTTGAAGAAATCCTGCTTGTTTTGCCATTTATTAATTACCAAATTACGAATTGTTACAATTCTACATGAAATAGACTCTTATGCTTCCATCCTAAAGAAGAAAGAAGAGCCTTATAGGTTTTTGTCCCCATAGATTTTCTAAGCCTTTCCTGTAAATCACTTCAGATTCAGATTTTTATGTGGACCTGGAGGCTTTGCACAATTGATAGTGCATGTTTTTAAAGTGCAGATATGGGTTTTGGTGTTTGCAGTCCACTCATTTCAATGATCTCATTTTGTTTATATCCACCAGAGGTTCCTATAAGAACTCCTTTAGGTGGCTCTGCACTGTCCAGCTTAGAGGTCAGAGCAATCAGTCAATTGCTAGGACATTGGACTCTTGCCATAAGCGTTAGGTCGGGAATTGCTGTAATTTCTCACCAGGTGGAATTTCCCGAAGGTGAACTTTATAAGAGAAAATGCAAAAGATACAAAGATGTGAAGAAAAGGCAGCATCCCTCAGAAAGATTTATCCTGGTGACAGGACAGAACTAAAGAGAAATTTTGTTGCAGATTAGCACTGAACGCCTTTGGCTTGGGCTCTCAAATGCAGCCATTTCTGAAATATTGAAAAGAGCATCTAGCCTGTAATCTCAGAACTTTGGGAGGCCAAGGCAAGATTGAACCCAGAAGTTCAAGACCAGCCTGGGCAACATAGTGAGATCTTGTCTCTATGAAAGATTTTTTTTTAAATAGCCTGGCGTGGTGTCAGGCACTTGTAGTTCCAGCTTCTCAGGATGCTGAAGTGGGAAAATTGCTTGAGCCTAGGAGTTTGAAGCTGCAGTGAGCTATGATTGCCACTGCTTTCCAGCCTGGGTGATTAAGACCTCTAAAAGAAAGAAATGAAAAGGAAAAAAAAAAAAGGAAAAGGAAACACAAAAAGAAAAAGAAAAGAGCATGCATCTACAAAAATTGTTGCCTTGGACATTTGAGAAAGAGCGAGCTAGGAAAAGGTAAATGAAATATTTTAGGAGAGGTTTAATATGGAGAAACAAACTCACATGGAAAACTATTCAGGCAGCAATGTTAAACCAAAAGGAAAGAAAGAATGGCCTTACACAGCAAAACTGGTCTCAAGAAGCTTACTGCTGTTCCTCCCTGAAGCCAATCACCATTCTACAACTCCTGCCTGTGGCCCCAGAATCTACCACTCTTTAGATGACACTTTCTCTCAGTCCCCATAGTCATGCTTCTATTATTGTTCTTTTTCCACATAAAATGACAAATATCTATTTGTATAATTGATTCTTACATTAAACTATGAATTCCTTTTATCCTGGCAACAACATTCCTGGAGATTTGCAACTCCTCACCATTACCATAGGAGGCGACTAGAACTATTTTTTCATGTATTTGTTTACATATTTTCTGCCCCTTACCTCACTAAACTGTAGGCAACACAGTACCAGGATCACATCTATTTGGTTCACTGCTGTATCCCCAGGGACTAAAATAGTGTCTGGCAGGGAGTAAGTAAACATCACTTACATGGATAAATGGTCAGGAGAATCAACCCAATTTTTTGCAAGATCATATGGCACATATGCGGCAAAGAAATATTTGAACCCAGTTTTGTCTGACACCAAAGGTCAGTTGTGCTCAACCTCTGTAACAATTAATGACTAAAACCCTCTCAAAATCCCCAAGCCATTAACTGATCAATCCAACAATCCATATTAATCAAGCTTACTTGATACACAGAGAGAAAAGCTTGTAACTGTCACAGCACACATTGCTGTGGCTACCATATCTTCACATGGTATTCAGATCTCAAGACCTGAAATGCCCAGAATAGTTAGGGCATACTTTGAACAGTCAATATTTATTGAATGCTTAGTAAACCAGAATTATTTAAGGAGTTTGAGATATTTTCTGATGCAATGCTTACACTATACTTTTTGAGTGAGATAAATACTATTATTAATTATTATAGATGATGTAACTAAACACAGAGAGTTTGAGTAATTGCACTACTTCCAATGCCAAGGGGGGTACAGCTAAGATCTAACCCCAGACAATCTGTCTTCCAATTATGCTCTTAACTATGATATACTGCCTTTCTAAGAATTTGAAGTATTGAGGAGCTGTGGGAGAGTAGTTAGCTTCGTCTTTGCAAAGGCTACTTTCTATTTTCAGTGCCTAAATTAATCCTGAGAATAGTAGGTGCTCATTAAATATTTATAGAATGAATCTGACTAGCTATTGTCTCATATGAAGATTGCAAACTTAAGAAGATGGAACTCAGTAGAAAAGTGGGAAGTCCTAAGCTTTAAACCATACCTCAGGATAGTGAGAACTTAAGGGGAGCACATGAAAAGAAGGAGGACTCTGCAGATGTGGAAAGGGTGAGGGAAGCTCCTAAAAAGGCAAAACAAATAAATGAGGTCAAAAGGACTACCACAATCTCCAGATTTACTAATAATGGCCCTTGCAATGAACTTATATAATTTCCTCTAAGACCAGCTTGGTGGCAAAAACATCACCAGGGAATCTACCTTGCTCTGATTCTTCAGCTCTGGACACATGCCACAGCTGACACATGAGGACCATGGATCTCTTCATGTACACCTTTATGGCAACTTCCCATTCTTTCCAAAGGTATGGGGACCACACAATTTATGGTGGACATCTGGTCACCCCACTAATAATCATCTTCTGAGTGTCTCTAAGTCACCACGTTAGGCAACCATAGCAATAGGCCAGGCTTGAGAACATGCATTACTACGATTTGGCTGTTCATTTCAGAGAAGAAAGAAAGGGATGGTTGTAGAAAATATGAAGATAAAAAATTATCAACAGATCTTGATATCTGACAGGATATAAAATAAGAAGAAACAGAGTCAATGAGTTGGACTAGCTCAAAACAATGACGGTTAAATATTATAAGAATTCAATAAAGGGATTTGTCAGGGGAGAAGAATAATAGTGAGAAAAGATGATGAATTCAGCTTTCAAGATATTGGATTTTTGGAGATAAAATGATGTTTAGATAGAAATACCTAAATACGACTTTTAAATATTATAGATATGGTTTTTAAGTCCTCTTGTTGGAGGTGATTTGTGAAAACTTGAGAGAATGTATATAACCTTTATTTGTAGATTCTGATGTTCTTTGCATTAGGCGAAAAATTGAGAGTAGAAAGAAGAACGACAAGGTTTACACTCTCCAGGGGAAGGACTCTCAAGAGAGAACCCTATAAACACAATTAGCTATAGAAAGAGACTTGGAAAAAAATTATGGGACAATGAAGAAATTAATGTTCAAGGCTCAGTGGAAGAAAAAGAAAAGAGGAGGTCTCAGAGAGTGAATTCATGAAGTGAGCATCAAAGTATGGCAATAACTAATTGTGTTAAGACAAATGTACTAAAATGGAGCTAAATTTGGAGAAAAAAGTGATGTCAAAAAGAATGTGGCAGCTGGGCATGGTGGCTCACACCAGTAATCCCAGCACTTTGGGAGGCCAAGGTGGGCAGATTGCCTGATGTCAGGAGTTCGAGACCAGCCTGGTTAATATGGTGAAACCCTGTCTCTACTAAAAATACAACAATTAGCTGGGCATGGTGCCTGTAGTCCCAGCTACTCGGGAGGCTGAGGCAGGAGAATCACTTCAACCCGGGAAGTGGAGGTTGCAGTGAGCCGAGATTGGGTCACTGCACTCCAGCTTGTGACAGAGCAAGACTCTGTCTCAAAAAACAAAAACAAAAACAAAAACAAAAAAGGTTCCTCCCTCCTTCTGAGCCTCTCCCCTGGCCGCCGCACAGGAGAGAGGCCAAGATGGCAGATGAGATCGCCAAGGCTCAGGTCGTTGGGCCTGGTGGTGACACGATCTTCAGGAAGATCATCCACAAGGAAATCCCAGCCAAAATCATTTTTGAGGATGACCAGTGCCTTGCTTTCCATGACATTTCCCCTCAAGTGCCAACACATTTTCTGGTGATACCCAAGAAACGTATATCCCAGATTTCTGCAGCAGAAGATGATGATGAAAGTCTTCTTGGACACTTAATGATTGTTGGCAAGAAATGTGCAGCTGATCTGGGCCTCAATATGGGTTATCGAGTGGTGATGAATAAAGATTCAGATGGTGCACAGTCTGTCTTTCACGTTCATCTCCATGTTCTTGGAGGTCGGCAGATGCATTGGCTTCCTGGTTAAGCACGTTTGGGGGATTATTTCCCTTCTCTAGGCAATGATTAAGTTAGGCAAGTTCCAGTATGTTAAGTGGCACACTTATTTTTGCATGTGTATGCAGAGATTCAATAAATAATTTTAAAACCAGGTACATAATAAAAAATATCGTTGCAGGGTAAAAAAAAATAAAAAAAATAAAAGAATATAGCAATCGATTTTACCTGGGAGGAGTAGGGGAGACTCTGGTAATGCATCTCACAGAAGAGGGTGATTAAAATTGTCTTCAGAGGACTCTTCTATTTTGTTCATTGCTATATCTCTAGTCGTGAATGTCATATAATTATATGAACTGAATCTTTTTTTATGTGTCGACCTGGAAATATGACCATGATTTTAAGTGAATAAGCAACAGAGTATACCAGGAGCTATTGGCAGATCTTTTAAAAACAAATTAGGAGCTTTGGTGGCCATTTGCTATGTTACAATTTTTTGTTCATTTGTGAAGACATGAGCTTGCTAGACTGTCACTGAAAATGTATGATATAGCAAGACATGGGACACTCTATTTCCACATGGTAATTCATATGTAATGTAACAAGGGTAATAAAACCAAACCTGGGACCTTCTCTGGCCTTTACCTCTATTGTGAATGAAGTCATGAGTCATTCTTATATGCAATGCTGCTTTATACTAATCCCTACCAGAGACTGGAGGGAAATCTCCCATGAGAAAGTTTGTGACTGGCTAACATCACCATCCATTATCTGAGAAAAAAGGGGGATATAGTCATGTAAAGAGAGAGAAACAAGTTGGACCCTATGTTTTATTATCAAAAACCTTTCTCTTCTTTATCTCCTCGAGTTGAGGGCTGGGGACAAGGGATGGTCTTCAAATCACTGATTGTTATTATGAGATGCTGATGTAAAAACATTTATGAAGGACAAAAGTCCAAGAAAAGTCAAAGACTTATTGCAGAAAATGGCTATAATGGAGGGATTTTCTCTATTAGACATCATGTTTATGTAAAGCAATAATAACTTGGACAGTGCAACATTGGCACAGAAACAAGAAAATTGACAAAAAATAGAGTTTAGAAACAGACCAACATCTATGGAATTTTGATATATGCAGAGGTAATACTGCAAACTCTGAGAAAATGAAGGCCTACTTAACAAATAATACTGGAAAAATTTATCCATGTAGAAAAAGATTATTTTTAAGAAATATTTTCTCATTTTAAACATAATATATGAATTAATTATTCTATAAAAAAGATGTGACATATAAAACTAAAATTTTATTTGGCTACTACCGTCAGTGCTAACACTAATGCCCTTTTTACCTGAGCAATATAACAACTAATACTTATTTAGTTTGAAATAAAAATTTTCCTGAGATACCATGAGACTAAAGGTATCACATTTCAAAGGAAGTGCTGGACCCTATGCAAAGTGTATAAATAAGACATTGAGAAACCTAACACCAAGTTAAGTGACTCTTATCCCTTCACTCACATCAATGGTATAAAAATATTAAGAGTTAGAAATTAGAATGAGAAGGCTTCTTTAGAGAAATCTACATATTGAGTCTGAAGAAAGAGTGCTGAAGGATCTTGTTCTCAGAAATGGAAAAAGGGGTTTTGTGAAGCTCAGCATGTGTCTCATGTAATGCAGAGATCACAGTAGAAAGGGTTCTGAGTCACAATAGAAAGGGTTCTGAGTCACACTAGAAAAATCTAATGGACATGGCTGCCCAGCTGCTTTGTCAATGTGTAAAAGAGAGGTGATGGCTTCCAGATTCATCCATGTCCCTGCAAAGGACATGAACTCTTGCTTTTCTATGGCTGCATAGTATTCCATGGTTTTTATGTGCCATATTTTCTTTATCCAGTCTATCTTTGATGGGCATTTGGGTTGGTCTTTAAAATAGATCAATTTATAATCCTTTGGGTATATGTCCAGTAATGGGATTGCTGAGTCAAATGATATTTCTATTTCTAGATCCTTGAAGAATTGCCACACTGTCTTCCACAATGGTTGAACTAATTTGCAATCCCACCAACAATGTAAAAGTGTTCCTACTTCTCCACATCCTCTCCAGCATCTATTGTCTCCAGATATTTTAATGATTGCCATTCTGACTGGTGTGAGATGGTATCTCAATGTGCTTTTGATTTGCATTTCTCTAATGATTAATGATGAGCATTTCTTCACATGTTTTTTGGCTTCATCTATGTCTTCTTTTGAAAAGTGTCAGTTCATATCTTTTGCCCACTTTTTGATGGGGTTGTTTTTTTTTTTCTTGTATATTTGTTTAAGTTCTTTCATTCTCGGCAAACTGACATAAGAACAGAAAACCAAACACTGCATATTCTCACTCATAAGTGGGTGTTGAACAATAAGAACACATGGACACAGGGAGGGGAACATTGATCCAAGATCAAGGTACCAGCCAATTCGGTTTCCTGGTCTTCCTAGCTTGTAGATGGCTGCCCTCTCTTTATGCCCTCCCTACAGCCTTTGCTGGGTTCCTGCATGTGGAGAAAGAATACAAGCTCTCTATTGTCTTTTCTTCTGGGGCACTAAGCCCATCATGAGGGCCTTACCTCTAACCTCATCTAACCCTAATTATCTCCCAAAGGTGCCACCTCCAAACACCATCACATTGGGGGTTAGGGGTTAAACGTACAAGTTTGTGAACACAAACTTGTATGCGGTCACAACACAAACATTTAGTGCATAACATTAAGATTGCCAGAACAGAAAGACAGAAGAAATATGGGGTCCTGGTGAGTTTGGAGCTGCCATGTCAGCCTCAGACCACCTGCTTCTTGATTTCTATTACTAGAGAGAAAAATAAATTTTTGTCATGTATATGCCAGTTATTTCCAGTCTCTGACACAGCAGCTGAATGCAAATCCTGACTGACATAGACAAACATGCTATATAATAAAGAAAAAGATACTTTGAGACAAATTATATATATATATATATATGCACATACACATACACATATATGGATAGATAAATAGCGATAGATACATACACATGCCATAGAATATATATGATATATATGGTATATCTCACACATATAGACACATATATATATGCAAATTACTGTGTATGTCCCCTGAGATTATTAGGATGGACAAATTTGACCTAGTTACCCAATTTTAATTGCTGTGGAATATTTGCTATGCTGAAGTGACAAGTGCTATTCCAATTTGTTAGACATGCCACTAATAATACTCATTTTAAAAATGTATAAATAAAATGATTTTATTTTTCATGTGTTCAGCCTTAGGAAGGAAATCATTTAAATGTGTTCAGTGAAAAACTGCAGATTGCCATTATTTATTTATTTTTTAAATAAGTGAACTAGGAATTTCAAATTATAATTTTGATAGGAGTAGAAACCAAGGGAAAAATCAGCATTTACAACAAGGGCTAATAATTAGCCACATCTTTGGATGGTCACACTTTATTTTGAAAGGGTGATATTAGAATTACTTTCCATTCTTTCTCCATCTGTCAGGCTATATTTTACTTGGATTATATTAGTGGAATTATATTTTTAGTTAAAAACTCTTTCAAAGCAAATTGCATTTAGAAAAGAAATGAAGGAGGCATGTCACACTTAGTGATTTGAGGCCACTTCAGTTATCAGAGTGTGAAAATCATTTCTCCAGATGGCAGCTTCCTGCTTAGCTGAGACCATGATAACCACAGTAGATTTTTGAAAAATCATATTTACTTATATGTGTGTGTAATTAATTTTTAATTGCATGAATTCTTGACAAAAATAAAGTCAAACACCAAGGAATTATATTTATAAAGGAAAAGGCATCAGTGATCTCCTTTGGGAAGCATTTTTCAAGGCAAAATATCATGGTGTTGACCTTCACCATTTTTAGGTTGACAAGTGATGATTAACTACATAAAAGCATAGTTCCATGTAATGCAATTTGAAAATGTAGCAGGGCTTAAAGGCCAGTGGAAATAATATATCAAGACTTCTAAGTTTTAGCAAACAATATTCTTATGTTAATAGGCAATATTTTCCATGCATGTAAGAGAAATAAAGAAGAATGAACTGACAGTTTTTCAAAGTATTGCTTTATATTTAACCTTTTAAAATAACTGCTAACTGCCAAGAATTATGCTGGGTGCTCAGATTACAAGGTTGGGTGAAATAGGAAGTAGTTTCTGCCCTCAAAGAAACAAGATAGACAATCATATAGTCATATATTTAGTTCTATCACTTTTTGAAACAAAATGCAGGCAGTTGTGAGAGCATATCTTAGAGAGATCCAACGTATTCTAATGGATCAGAGAAGACTTCATTTTAAGTGTAACATTGAAATAAAATCTCAAGTGTGACTAGGGATTAACTGAGCAAAAGTGTGAAAGAACGAAGAGGAGGTCTATGTGGCTGTATGTCAAAAAGCAAAGGTGTAAAAAGGCCCAAGATGATTCTGGAGAGATCATATAGGGCATTTAGCTCGTGTTTGTGGTTTTTATCTTTATTGTAGGAATACAAGAAAATCTCCAGCATTTTAAGCAGAAATGTGAAATAATCAGATTTATATTTTAAATGATTACCTTAGCTGTGGTATGGACCCTACCCACTACAAAGCATTGAATGGAAGAGGCCAAATGCAGGCCTAGTGAAATTATTTTTTAAAAACTGATGAATTTCCTTGTGAATAAAAGAAAATTAATCCCAAACATTATATTTTATTCAGACACTCCTCCTGTCTCCCTAGGTATAAAAACAAAGCTGCATGTAATGTACACAAAAACAATATAATCTAAGGAACTAGAGGAAAACAATATTTAAAGAATGATAATAAGAGCTTACAACAGACTTCTTGTCAGCAACGTAGCTGTGTGAAGAAAATAGAACCTTTTTAAACTACTGAATCAAAATACTGATCAACGTTGAATTCTATGGCAAGTATGATTCAAAAGTGAATGGAAACTAAAGATGGTTTCTGACATACTGTGAGAGCTTTTACTACTTGCATACACTTACTGAAAGAACTAAAGAATATGTGTTTTGGCAAGAAGGAATTAAGCTAGAAGTAAGGGACTGAATGTAAGAAGCAATGATAACTAAAGAAACTGAGAAAGGTGCTAACAGATCTGAACAACAAAAAAATAGTATTATGGATGATAAAAACTTTAGTCCAATTAAATTGAAAGGAGTTTACTTGAGCAATGAACAGGCAGCTTCCAGAATCACAGCGGATTCACAGAGACCCCAGGTGTGCCTCGTGGTCAGAACAAATTTATAGACAAAAAAGGTAAAGTGATGTACAGGAATCGGAAATGAGGTACGGAAACAGTGAGATTGGTTACAGCTCAGTGTTTGCCTTATTTCAACACAGTTTGAACACTCAGCAGTCTATAGTGGTTGAAATATAGCTGCTGAGATTGACCAACACTCAGCTATTGTTACAGGTGCATACTACTAAGTTAGGTTTTCAATTTTGCTTGACTATTAAGCTAGGATACAGTTCATCCACAAGGACTCAAATATAGAAGTACAGAGTCCAAAGTAAAGTACAACTAAAGAAAATAGTATATTTTTAAGACAAAGAGGGGTGGTCATATTTGTAGAATTTAAGATCCTTTTTATAAAGGAGGAAAGTAGAACTACAGACAAAATTAAGATATGTTAATAGTTGTTATGATTTGAATTACTCCCCTCCAAATTCAGGTGTTGTCAATGTGACATTATTAAGAGGTGAGGCCTTTAAGAGATGATTAGGCCAGGAGAATTCCTTCTCCTTTAATGGGATTAAGGCCCTTTTAAAAGAGGCTTCAGGCAGCAGCCTTTAGCTAGCTTGCCCTTCTTTCTTCTGCCATCTGAGAAAACCGCAGCAAAAGGCTCTCACCAGACAGAACCTGCTGGCACCTTAATCCTGGGCTTCCCAGCCTCCAGAACTGTAAGAAATAAATTTCTGTTCTTTATAAATTACTCATTTTCAGAAATTCTATTATAGCAACACGAAATGGACTAAGACAATATTTAGGTGAAGTCTGTATGTTATAAATGTAAAGATTATCACTAAAATAATAAAAATAACATGGATAATATCCCAAATGAATTTAAGGCAAAGAGAAGAAAAAAACAAAATTTGGCAAATCCAATTAGAAAGTAGAAAAGAAGACAAAAAAAAAGTGAAAAAGCGTAAGTAGAAAATATAATACAAGACAAAGTAATCAGGAATCACAATGAATATAAATAGAAGATTATATGCAGATTATTTAAAAAGCTCTCACAATTTCTCCAACACTTCACCCTCAACCCACATGATGGCTTTATCATTGGAATGGCTGGTTTGAGCAGAAGGCCAGGCTCAACTCTGTGGAGCTGGCATTTCATTTTTCATGTAGTGAATTTAGAAAGCCTTGGATGTGCTTCTGGTTAAAAGGCTTCCATATTTCAGTGGCAAAAAGTGAAATGTATGTTTTTTGCTTATAGTTCAGATTTAATGGGAGTATGTCATCTTTTAATAATTTTCTGTAAACTAAATCACACCCTAAAATATATGGGCATAATTTCACAATTTCTTCTCCTCAGTGAAATCTCTTTGCAGAACAGATATAATTGACCTAATGTTTCAGAAAGTCTCTAAATATATCAGCATGAGTCAGCATGGAAGATTTTCAAATCCCCTGAGGAGGAGAGAAGTGGCTCTTATATCAGATGGATAAACATGGAGAGAGATCATTAGTGGTTTCATGGTACCTTTGTTTGCTCACTTGACTTCCTATTCATCTGCAATCTAATCACTCAGAAAGTTCATAAAGCTTCAATATACTTGCTCAGTTATGTTGCCCTATTCTCTATAAAAGGTCTTAAATTTTGTTCTCATTCACATGATATGACAGTGTCTTCTGGGTCAAATAAAATCAATCTTGTTACTCGGGCCCTAGATATTTTCACCAGATTTTGGTACATGATCTGAAAGTATCTTTATAATGTCTGAAAGTAGGATAGGTCAGGTGTCTCTTACACTCCAGTTAGAATGTAGGATAGGTCAGGTGTCTCTTATACTTCATAGATGGTAACCACCTGGCCAATCACATTATTTCTTCTCATTAGGGTAAAGTTAATAGAAAAGGAGGAGGAGAAGAAAGAGCAGTTGTTTTTCCAAACAATGCTTAGCCATCGTTCTGGCACTCATGATGGCTGTTGTACATCTCAGTTTTGCATGGTCTGAGTGCAATGTAACATTTCTGTGCATGCTACCCAATGGGGAGTGTTCCTACCATAAACCTACTAAAGGTAATTTGTGTACAATTTTTCCTTGCGACCCTAAGGATCCTGAAAATTCAAATCAGGAAAACATATCTAGGGCAGGGATATGAGTGAGGGAAATTCCAGCCTTGAATATTATAAGCCAAGGCTGGAGCATATTTTAGAAGCCAGATTGATATGGTTTGGCTCTGTGTCCCCACCCAAATCTCACCTTGAATTGTAGTAATCCCCATCTGTCAAGGGCAGAACCAGGTGGAGATAATTGAATCATAGGGCAGGTTTCCCTCATGCCATTCTCATGATAGTGAGTGAGTTCTCATGAGATCTAATGGTTTTATAAGGGGCTTTCCCCTTCACTCGGCTCTCATTCTCTTTGGCTGCCCTGTAAACAGTTGCCTTCTGCCATGATTTTGTTTCCTGAGTCCTCCCCAGCCAAGCAAAACTGAGTCAACTAAACCTCTTTTCTTTATAAATTGCCCAGTCTTGGGCAGTTCTTTATAGCAACATGAGAACGGACTACTACACAGGTGTTGGAGTGGGCATCTCTAGGTCCCTAAGATCAGAACAAGGCTTGCAGCAAGATGGTCTTAACTTGGAAAAAAAAAAACCTCATCTCTTTCCTCTGCCTCCAACCAGAGGGAGACACCTCATAATGAGATTGTTTCAGGGATAAGGAGCCTTTGAGAATAAAGAGCCAGTGCAGAATAGGCCCAAAACATTCTTTCAGATGTGGTTTTCTCTAAGTTTTAGAGAAGATTTCAATATTTTCTACATTATTTTGCCTCCTTTCATAGCACTGATGCAGTTACTAAATGTATTTTTTCCCAAGTTGTTAGAAATGAGTCATAAAATAAATGACTTGTGTTTGACTTTCAAGTATTTCTAGCACCAAGCATTAGCAGTAAATGAAATCCTTCTAATATTTTCTATGGGTGGAAATGTGTCAGATTCTTATGGCTTTTAACTAGAGTCAATTTAAATTTAGTATGTTTCATCACATATAAAGCAAGTTTACTCAGAAACTATCAGGCATGTGTCAAGGTGTTATCTGAAAGTCAGAAAATTCACTTTGTGCTTCACAAATAAGTACAGGTGATTCATTTCCCTCCCATATCTCTTTAAAACAAATGTATTTTGTTGAACGCCTTGGGCATGCAGCCCAGAATTGAGAGAACACAAAACGTTTTAATTGGAAAAAAAAAAAACACCTAAGAAATCATCTAGTGTAATCCATTAGTTTTACAAAGGAGGAAAGCAAAGCACAGAGGTAGGTTTCTCTCTTGGAGTCACACAAAAAGCTAGTAGTCTAAATAGTGGTCTCATGACACCCGTTCTCATGGTCTTTGAACCATAAAATTATTCTGCTGTCAGTAGCATTAAATGTTTCCTCTCCACCCATGTTGAGGATGTACATTCCCCATAAAAGAGGGAATTGATGTGATCTTTTTCCTGCTTCAGAAACATTTTCCAGGTTTGTTCACCTACTTACCTCTTCATGTCAAATTCCTTTCTATGGATTTCTGGGAATTTATCCAGTTGCCTGACCAAGGGGTACAGTCTATTTCCCAATCCCTGTGGAAAGAGGCTCATTGGATGGGCTGCCCTGGCTTTGCATTAGGTCTCTCTACAGGCTTCCTCTCCCTTGGGCTCCCCCATTCTAGCCTTACTTATTTCAGCTCTGAAACAGGTGATGCTGCAGCCCTGTGCCAGATCCTGCTCCCTCTCAAGACCTTGATTTTTGAGCCTGTTCCTAGATTCAGTTCAGTCTAATATCCTGGGATAATCAGGGAAGTCTTAACTATGTCCATATCAGTACTTGATAAACCATCTGAAGCCTGTGTTCTTTCCTCAGTAGAACAGTACTACTTAAATTATCTGTAAAATATTTAGAAGATGAAGAATTTCAAAAAGAAACAAAGCCATCTATACTTTTCTGTTTTGAGACAGGATCTTGCTTTGTCACCCAGGCTGTAGTGCAGTGGCATAATCACGGCTCACTGCAGCCTCAACCTCCCAGGCTCAAGTGATTCTCCCATCGCAGCCTCTAGAGTAGTTAGAACCATAGGTGCGCACCACCACACACAAATGACTTTTTTTTTTGTATTTTTTTAGAGATGGTATCTTGCCATTTTGCACAGACTGGTCTTGAAATTCTGGACTTAAACGATTGGCCCACCTTTGCCTCCTAAAGTGCAGGGATTACAGGCATGAGCCACCATGCCCAGTCCATCCACAATTTGCATCACCTAATAATAAACATTTTTGGTTTATTCATTTATTTATTTTTCATTTATTCATTGAGTCAATGTGTGCTTTACTGAGCACTTACTGTATATCAAGACCTAGGCTAGGATTTCAAGATAAGGCAGGAAAATGTAAAGAAAAGGCCCTAAATTGTGAATTTTACAGTCTAAAGACCTAGACTGTAAATTGGAGATTATAATACAGGGTACCGGAAGAGAAGGGAAGAGAGTATGCTGCAAGACCAGGGCATCAAACTTGGGTAATCAAGGAAGGCTACCTCAATGAAATAATACCTTAGCTGAGGCCCGAAGGATGAAAAAGATTTAATCAGATAAAAGTGAAGTAGGTAAGTGTTTCAGGTAGAGGGTACAGCTTTGGCAAGGCTCTAAGGTGTAAGAGCATAGTCTGTGTGAAGAAAGAAAAGAAGTTTAGTATGTCTGAAGTATAGAATGGAAGGCAGTTAGTGGAAAAAGGTTGAGTGAGTATTATGGAGTGAGATCTTGCAGAGCCTTATAAACCACAGAGAAGAGTTGGGGCTTAGTTCCCAGAATGATGGTGTGCTCTTAAAAGGTGTTAAGCACTGGGATGACATGATCCAATTTGCCTCAGAAGAATCAGTTTGGCTACAATGTGGTGGATGGATGGAATGGAGACAAATCCAGAAGCAGAAATGCCACTTTACAGATGTTTAAATAATTCAGGCGAGAGATAATTTTGGTCTAGAAAAGAGTCAAGGCTGCAATGATGGAGAGAGAAAAGATATATTCAAGAAATTTTTAGAAGGTAAAATAATTCTGCAGTTCTTTCTGGAGGCTTCTTGTTTCTCTTTATTTTATCAGTAATTCTCTCCTCCATGTCACACTGCCTTTCATGTGGCTGAAAACAGCTCTCAGCTTAATGTCATCTTCTCAGAGAGGACTTTCCCAACCAACCTATTTAAAATGGCTCCCATCCTGACTCTCTCAGAGTACCTATTTTATTCCTTCATAAAAGAATCAAAACATGTAATAATTTTATTTTCAATGATATAATTAGTGTCTGCTTTCCCCACTAGACAATAAGCTTAATGAATTCAGGTACCATGTTTATTTTTTTTTCCATATGGAATACCCAGGGTCTGTCTAGTTTCTGGCATACAGCAGGTGCTGAATAAATTTGCTGAACATGAATGTGGGAGGCAGATTGAAGATTCAAGGACACCCAGATGTCTGGCTTGAATACCACTACCTGAGATAGAGAACTCTACAGAAGGAACAGGTTTGGAGAGTTATAAAATATGCTCAGTTTTAGACATGTGGATTTTCAGGTACTGTGAGATTTCATAGCAGAAATGTCTACCAGGAAACAGAAAACACAGATCTGGGGTTTAGGAAAGAGATCTAAACTGGAGGTATAGATCTACAGAAATAGATATATTTCAGAGCTTTTCTCAATATTTATATGCTGTTTTTTCTAGTAGAGAATCATATGTAACTTGATTTTTCCAACTTAAATGTATATCTTGAGGCTTCCCATGTTTTTAAATACTCTTTTACATTATTTTCATGATTGAATAATGTTCCACTGGGCAACTGTCTCATAGTTATTTAACTAATTGTCTTTCGTTGACTGTTTAGATCGCTAACAGTTTTTGTCATTGAGGGTAATCTGTAATGGACAATCTTCAACTAAGACATGGTTCTCATTCATGAGTAATTCTTTTTTTTTTTTTGGTATTATGCATTAGATTTTTTTTTTTATTGTACTTTAGGTTCTGGAGTATATGCGCAGATCATGCAGGGTTGTTGCATAGGTACTTACATGGCAAGGTGGTTTGCAGCCTCCATCCCTCCATCACCTATGTTTGGCATTTCTCCCCATGTTATCCCTCCCCAGTCTCCCCACCCGCCACTGTCCCTCCCCTATCCCCCACAACAGACCCCAGTGTGTGATGCTCCCCTCCCTGTGTCCATGTGTTCTCATTGTTCAACACCCACCTAAGAGTGAGAACATGTGGTATTTGATTTTCTGTTCTTGTGTCAGTTTGCTGAGAATGATGGTTTCCAGATTCATCCATGTCCCTGCAAAGGACAAAAACTCATTCTTTTTTATGGTTGCATAGTAGTATTCCATGGTGTACATGTGCTACATTTTCCTTGTCTAGTCTATCATCGATGGGCATTTGGGTTGGTTCCAGGTCTTTGCTATCATAAACAGTGCCACAATGAACATACATGTGCAGGTGTCTTTATAATAGAATGATTTATAATCCTTTGGGTATATACCCAGTAATGGGATTGCTGGGTCAAATGGAATTTCTGTTTCTAGATCCTTGAGAAATCACCACACTGTCTTCCACAATGCTTGAACTAATATACACTCCCCCTAACAGTGTAAAGGTGTTCCTATTTCTCCACATCCTCTCCAGCATCTGTTGTCTCCAGATTTTTTGATGATCGCCATTCTAACTGGCATGAGATGGTATCTCAATGTGGTTTTGATTTGCATTTCTCTAATAACAAGTGATGATGAGTATTTTTTCATGTTTGTTGGCCTCATGTATGTCTTCTTTTGAAAAGCGTCTGTTCATATCCTTCGCCCACTTTTGAATGGGGTTGTTTGTTTCTCGTAAATCTGTTTTAGTTCTTGTAGAATCTGGATATTAGCCCTTTGTCAGATGGGTAGATTGCAAAGATTTTTTCCCATTCTGTTGGTTGCAAGTTCACTCTAATGATTGTTTCTTTTGCTATGCAGAGGATTTCTAGAATTGGGATGGCTAAATAAATGAACATACAAAATTTTATGGCTTTAGTACTGTAGCAGGATAATAGTTTTGAAGTACAGATTAATCCTTTCACTTAGAATCCACTTATTTGCCCTCCATCCGTGCCTGCTTTGCACTTCATTCAAGGAATTTGGCTATGGCACCCAAAGAAATAATGTGTTTTAGTCTGAAAGCAAATAAAACAATGGAATGCTAGCTTTTTTTTTTAAAAGCCTGAAACCTTAGGGAGACAAATAATTTTTGGGAAAGGGGAAGGAGAAGAGATGGAAGGGAATTTCACCACTTCATTAAAATTACAAGTTGGTATAGGAATAAGTTGAATAAAAATATATATATCTTGAACCCTACTCTTGTAGACTGATAATGATCCTCTCATTAGTGCCTGCTGCCAAATTATCACACTATTCTTAGTCAATAAATTTAGAAGACTTTGAACCCAAAGACCTAGGTTATATTTAAAATTAGTATGTATTTTTAACAATTAAAATCAAAATTTAAAAATCTAGTAATATTCTTTTCATTCATTTTAAAATAAAATCACAAGTCTAATAACAATTAGATTCTCTTCAATATTTCACAGATTCTCTAATGTGATATATTCTCAGACATTTCAAATACCTTAGTAACAAAAAATCAGAATAATTATTTCAGTTTTTCTCAGAAACTGAAAAGTATGAATAACATGGATTTGGTATGCTTTTTCTTTATTTCTTTGCTTATTTTCACACCTCCTCAGGATTATATAAATATTTATCACCCATATGTTGTCCCCCAATTGTTCCATGTAATTTGGAACAAACTGAATTGAGATGTAGAATTCAAGGAAATCATTTCTCACCACATAATAAGATGAAGTCTTTCTTAGAGACTTACAGTAATCAAACTTTTGAAACCCATGTCTTTTCTTACAAATAACTACTTCATATTTTTAAAAATCAGCTCTTTATTGAGGTATAATCTACAAAAAAATTACCCATTTCAAGTGTCAAATTTAAGTTTTCACAAATATATATAGTATATATAAATATATGGTAAATTATATATACATATTTTATATGTATATATAGTAAATATATACAGTACATTTCGTAAATGTATATATATAATATATATTTATACCACTTAACAGTCATGACTATAGAACATTTTCATCATCTTTAAAAGTTTTCTGTGCTCTTTAAAGTCAGTCTCTTTCCCTTGTCCTGCCTGCTAGAAGCCAATGATCTGTTTTTGTCACTATAAACTTATGCCTTTTCTAGAATTTCATATAAATGAAATCATGCAGAATACAGTCATCTATGTTTAGTCTTATTCCCTTGCTTAATGCTCTTGAGATTTATCTAACTTGCACGTATCAGCAGTTTGTCTTCATATTGATGGGTAGTATTTCATTGTATGGATATACCACAGTTTTTAAATTGATCCATCAGTTACTGGGCATTTGAGTTGCTTCCAGTTTTCTTTTTTACTGTTATGAATAATATTGTTATCGTCACTGGACTGCAAGCCTTTGTACCAACATACAGTACATTTTTATTTATCCTAGGTAAATACATAGGATTATGGTTTCTTGTTATATGGTAAGTGTGCATTTCACTGTAAAAAAAAAATACCAAATGATTTCCAAAGTGGCTGTGCCATTTTGTATTCCTGCTGTCAATGTTGGAGAGTTCCAATTGTATCCTTACCAACAGTTAGTCTTTGTCCAGAATTTGTACTGATTACACAATACTGCATCTGGTATATTCACTTTTGAAAACTAAATAGCGATATTTCAGACAGACTGGCAGTAACAATACTGCTCTGGAAATACAAGTATCAGGGTGTTAGACCAAAGTCCCTTATTCCCTTACATTCAATAAGAACATTCCTCAAAACACACCAGTTCAGTATCAGTACAGCATAGAGTTATATGAAGCAATTTGCAGGAGTTCTGATATAGCTGCAGAAGTAATTCTCACTGAATAAATTGATCCAATTAGAATTAGGGAGCTCTGTTTGTCCCTTCACTTCAGTTTGAGGTGTCTGAGTTCAAATATATGTCAGTGAATTTTTCTCCATTGTACTCCATCCTGTAATTTGTTAACTAATAAGAAAGACCAGCAAGTGATAATCTACACATTCTCCTGTCCTATAACTTAACATTTTTTCTTCTCCCTTTATCAGGTTAATGTGTAGATTTGTGTAATCTGTATATTTGTCTGATCTACTTCTGCTAGAAATAAAAGAAGATGGAAGCTCAGATGTAGAGTGCCATCTGTCTGAAAATGTTCATGTTTATAGACAGATGCTATACACCATAAGACACCCAGACCTCTCCAAAAGCTAAAGTAAGGTGAACAAAGTCAAATTCTGGATGGAGGTTGCATTTTTAGGCCCTTTAAGCTCATCTTGTTGGGCCATGGTCTGCTGTGGTTATGAAAAGGGATACTTATATGCAAGAACAGTATGCAATATTTCAAAGAGGAAAGTGTTTTATGTATGTGTGTGCATGTGCACTTGTGAATGCTCTAATGGGCACTGGTTAAAAGAAAAGAAGTATTCTTTTGTTTGAATTGAGAGATTCAAGGCTTCATTCTCATTATCAGGGCAGGCATGAGTTCAATAACATTTTTTCAAAGTTCACTCCTAGGACTCTCAGAACTCCCGAAGGCTATAGCTATAAAACAAAGGAGAGTCCTGGTACCAGTAAAAATTTCCTTCCACATTGGTGTGTTCCTGCCAAGTTTGAAGCCCAGGGAGTTTAAAAATCGTTTAGAATTTTTCATTAACTTTGACTTTAAAAAAATACTAGAGATCTAGTTTTACAAATATTGTACCTATTTAGGTGAACGTAAGTGCAAATGAATCATTGAGATCATTGGCACCTGGAATCAGGGTGGGAGTAAGATGGGGCTCAGGAACATCCGGCCATGTGCCCCAGAATGTCACTGCCACCATCACAAACAATTGGAATGAAGCTGTGACACCAGCTGCCTAGCTTTGAAAGTGATAAAGAAGGATTTTGAATTCACTGTGGTAAAACTTAGGCTTTCGTGCTAAATCCTCTTCTCCTCCTGCTTGTTTCCCTTTTTAGGAAGCTTGTAGCTGACCACCTGGTGTTCTGAATCGTTAATTCACGGGAGACATTCTGTCAGGAATAACGTGTAACAGGCAGCCTGGCAACTGCCATCTAAACCCTTCCAGCTCTCCATTCACTTTAATTCATTTCAGTAATTATTTATTGTACACATACTATCATGCCCAGCCTGGTGCTAGGCAATGGGGCTTTCAAATGAACTAGAGCATATAATTCTTACCCCGGAGATTTAAAAAATGTATTGGATGCTGCATTTGTTTAGAAACAGTAGATGAACTACTGCATGAAACAGAAACATTACAAAATTTTTATATGTGTCAGAGCATTATGAGAGTAACAAAATAGGGAAGAATTAGCTTCAGTTCTTGAGGACCTGCCAAGCAACAGGTGCTCTATGTATATAGACACTGGGTGCCTTTCATGTGTCATTTCATTTAATTCTCATAGCTGTCTTAAGAGAAGATACGAAAACTCCTACAATAAACGTGAGAAAATATGAGATCTGGGGAAAGACTGGTTTCCTAATCTTTCTCACTGAAATGAAAGGTGACTGAGTGGGTTAGAGAAACCACCAGGACCTCCAGGGAAGAACAAAGTATCAGGTATCTGGGGCATGTATAGGAGCATCAAGAAAAATAAAAAATATTAAAAGGCAGGTGAGATGGGTCCCAGAAAACCAGAAAATAAAATGATAACAGATCCATAATCTGAAATCCAGATTAAGTAATCAAAAATATGTATCCTATAGGAATTCAGGGAACGTGGTGTCAATGAGCATATGGAAAGTCACCAAAAAGACTTTACCAGGAAGGCAGTTCTGGAACAATGTTCTGGTTGTTCATGGTTTCCAGGTGGTAGAACCCATCCTATAGCCAGGAATCAAGCAACTGAGAGTGGAGGAGTCAGGGGTGAAATTTCTGGGAAGAAAGTTAACAGTGTCTGATGGACCACATTTTTCCAATTTGGCATGTCTGTAATAACTTCTTTTAATTTATATTTTTTTCAGGAAGCCTTGAAAAAAGTCATGTCCATTATGTTTCCCAATTATGATACTTAATTATCTTAAATTAATTGATATGTTCTTTAGGTTATCAAATCTAAATATTTCGTGCTTTCAGTTTGTAAAGGCATTCTGGGCATAAGAACTGTTTTTTTTTGTTTTGTTTTGTTTTTAATGTATTGGTTACCGGACAAGAAAATTAAAAGCACAAACATTTAGCTCTACAGAGAACAGAATAATGAGAAATTTGTTACTTGCTTAAATTCTCAAGGTGACACACTTGAAATTTCATGGTTATTCTCTTAAATATAATTCTCCTTGTGCTGCTGAATTCATTTCGAGCATAAGCTTCAATCTAGCAAAGATCTCTCAGTCAAAAAGAGATGTCTCTCCAATTAAGGTTATTGTATTCTACTTGGAAACTAGGACCTGTCATTACGTAGTTTCTGAGTAATGATAGTACTTCAAAGTACTGTTCTGTCTGCCAGGGTCACTGGAGAGCTGAGTGTACTAGGTCATTGTGTAGGAAACCAAAATGTATTCAAGTGCATTGTTAATTGACTTTAACAATGCAGCTGCTTTCAAAAGGGGTAACAATTAGCTGGGGACAAAAAGAATCACAGACAACATTATTATACATTTGAAAATATAATAGCCTTTTATGACTACTGCTTTTTCCTAGAAAAAAGTAAACACTTATATTTTTTTATTTGAGATTCCTGTTTATTTGGAAATAATCACAACATGTTATTTAATTCCAGAAGGCAATCATGTAAAGCAATGATTTTGACAAAGAAGGCAAAAAATTGAATTACTTCTAATTCTGTACTTTGCAGAACCTTTATATAATTCTGTATTTTAGTATATCCTAATATATTAGTTGCAGAAAAATTGGCTCCTGCCCCTAGCCAAATTCTGTGTTCACCCTGATGATTGAGAAAATGTCTACATCAGCAGTTCTCAAACTGAAAGCTAAACATTAATCACCCAGAGAGCTAGTTTGAAATGCTGATTCTTGGCCAGGCATGGTAGCTCACGCCTGTAATCTCAGCACTTTGGGAGGCCGAGGCGGGCAGATCACGAGGTCAAGAGATCAAGACCATCCTAGCCAACATGGTGAAACCTTGTCTCTACCAGAAATATGAAAATTAGCTGGGCATGGTGGCACATGCCTGTAGTCCCAGCTACTCCGGAGGTTGAGGCAGGAGAATTGCTTGAACCCAGGAGGTGGAGATTGCAGCGAGTTGAGATCGCACGACTGCACTCCAGCCTGGCGATAGAGCAAGACTCCAAAAAAAAAAAAAAAAAAAAAAAAAAAAGGGGATTGGCACAGTTCTAGGTGTATTCTGGT